>JAMBLF010000656.1:0-208218 GCA_030578115.1 Leucoptera coffeella | reverse complement strand
TAATCCCTTTCGGGGTGGAAAGAACCTCCTAGGTGACCCTTTTTAGCAAGAATTGAGGTTGCAAATTGTAACTAGCAATGTATTAAATGGAACATGAAAGATTGCTAGTACATCGCCCAATAGATTCTATTTACCCCTAGTCCCTTAGGATATGAGATCACAACCATGATATTTATGCTAAAAAGTGACCTAGAAGCTAATCGTACTAAATTACCAAGGATCTGTCCACACCAAAAGGGATTAAAGGATGTCTATAAGAAACGTGTGTTAAGAAATTAAACTTAGTTCTCTAATAAGTAATTACCATACTAATCATTATATCTTATTTACCGCAAAGCTCTGTACACCTCTTACAATATTGTTATATGTTTGTAGTCTATGTCCAGTTCTGGTTTACAAACCGGTTAGTCCCACCCGCCTACGCTTACACATCTTCAATCATTGACGCTCGCTTCAAAAAGGGAGAATGACTAATTTTGTTTTACGCATACAATTTACTTCATTAGCCCTTATAGTTCAAAAACGCGCAGAAAACTTTATATACTTATTATATATAAAGTTTTCTGCTAGTAGATATAATATTGTTTTATACTTACCTAACAGCTACTAAACTTGTATATTTAAAAAAAAATATTTTTTAAATGACGGATAAGCTACTGTTGTATAAGATTTAATGAGTGATGTCTCTTAAGCCCATATTTATTCTGAAAAGTATCTTAATTTAAAGCTGGTGTAAAATCATTAAACTCTTTTGGAGCTCCAAGTATTTGTATTATACATAAATAAGTCCTGACAAACCACTTTCGCTTCATTGGCATACACACTCAGTAGGTAAAAGTACTTCTAACGTCACCCTTTTACACAATAGTAAAAAGCCATAAAAGTAATAGAAAAAAGTTACTGTAAAACAAAATGTATTTTATTAGTTTGACGTTGTATAATATGTAGTCAGTGTCTATAATTACAATACGTCACCATTATAAAATTTACGACCTCTGTCGTTTTCCGTTTGATTGCTAATCGTGAGGTTCCGGGTTTGATTGAGGACTAAGTGATTTTTTTCTGGTCTGACCTTTCATTGCATATGTGAAATTAAAGGAACCGTTTTAAATAAGTATAAATAGGTACATATAAAAATGCAGATTTACTATCTAATAACTATATCGTACCTATTTAAAGTCTATCTAAATATACCAATAAATGAAACCTAGAACGTAACATGATCTCTGCCTACACCGATTTAGGAAAACGGGCGTCATGTGTATGTATGTAAATATGATGTATTCATAAATTATTGTTCATAATTAGGTAAATTTTTTAAGTATAATTAATTGATATGTTATTCTGATTGTTATAAAGTTTAATTAATAATGACAAAAATCCCACGTTATATTAATTAAATATACATGCATTTAAAAATAACATTCTCAAACTAATTTGCTGTAAAAATCCGCATTCTCCTTCAAACTAAAGACTGCAAATTTTATGTGTGAACAATTTTTTCATAAGGAAAACAATATCGCAAAGATCCTGTTTAGTAAAAACGTAATACGTCTTCAACATAAAATTTTATCAATAATTCAATATCAACAACTCAGTACTTGATAATATTAAATAATATTATCAAGTACTGAGTAAAAACGTATAATATTATTTTACCAGTTTAGGTCACGAATTATGATCACGAAAAACATTGGGAATCGATTTGAAGATAGCTATACCTCTGGAAGCATACGTATTTCTATTTAAAATCATGCATGAGAAGGGAAGTGAATAAATTAATATAAAATATAACTTTGACGACCTCCATGGCGCGATTGGTTATCCACCTGAACGCTAATCGTGAGGTCCCGGGTTCGATTCTCTGCGGAGGCAGAGTTAAAAACCACGCTTTTCCTCTGCTTTCCAATCTGGTTGTTGATTATATATGCTATATATGTATTTATCCACATATAATATGTATATATATCTATAGTGCACGTTGACTTAACGCGTGCGAGTACCCTTAACACAAGTCGTAAATGAACTTAGCAAAGGGCTAGTACAATTTGTATAATAGTGTCCTAACATTATTATTAAATATTGTAGCTAAATTTACTAGCAACATTATTATTCAATTTCCATATTGAAACGCAGCGATAAAATATTAAGCTTTTATTGCTAACGAATGTGTGATGTATAAAATAGAGAAATTTCACTTAAGCGGGACTTAAACATACATATAAATTTCATGTGAGATGTATAAAGATAGAAATGCTATGTAACATAAAGAGAAAACGCGTATATTAGGTTTAATTAATATAATTACCATAGTTAACTTGAGTGCCAAGTTAGCCAAATAACAAGGAAATAGATTTAAACGTTAACTTAACGAGTAACTTAATCAGAAATACCAACATTACTCGTACAACTTGCTAAATATGCGGTTTTGAACTTTCCGCTAATTTTCCGTTAGAACATACTATTAGACAGTTAATGATTATGAACATTTTATTCAACATAACATACGCTTCACGACTTATTTATATAAACTTCCTTTTGTATTGTGACAAGACAGTCAGAGAGAGGCTTTTGTGCCCATCTACGAAATTTCGAAGACATGTTAGGTATGAGCCACTCAAAGCATCGGGCTTTTGACTAGAAATTGACTAGATAGATAGCATCCAACGTGATAGTTAGTCAACTTTATCACCGGGTACAGACACTGGCTATTACCTATACCGAGGGATAGACAGGTTCGAGGGATAATCAGGAACCCGAGGGATAGACAAGGTACATTTACTTTGTAATGGTACAATGTTTATCCGTGGTTATACGAATTTACCTGTATCACTTAAGTGTTTCTATTCTTTTCTATCAGTTTATCTTAACATGGTCCTATCTTGCCAACAAATAAAGTCATTTCGTTTGTATTTCGACCCCATACGATCAAATAGGTGACATTCTTCTCAAGGTAGAGCGTGTACGCAGCGTGAAGAACAGAAGAGCATATAAGAGAACGTGAATGGGTTTGAATGAAGCATGAGAAATTTTGTCGTTCTCTCCAGGTGGCGATCGATAGTCTCTGCATATGATTGTGTAATATTAAAGAATGATTCTTCATATTTGTCGGTATGATGGCAAAATTGTCTTTTTATGACTTTAGTTGAACTGTTACCATACATGTATTTATTCACGTCTTTTGGTATTTATTCGTGAAGTTAAAGTTAAATAATAATGCAAATCGTGTACGTGTTCCATTCCATTTCACAATATATTACACTAATCTAAATAAATAACGTTATTCACAAATGTTAGGCACTATGCGTGATAATAAATAAAAATTAAATATTATTATACAGATGCAAACAGGTCTGTAATAAGAAAAGGAATGAATAATTTTAAATTGTGTTTGCTGTAACACATAATACTTGCCTTCCTCATTAGGGTCTGAAAATGTAAATAAAAATAAACCAGCATTGTTTATTTTTATATAAATTTTCATTTAACATTCTTAGCAAATCTTAAGAAACTACATCATCGCCCATATACCTTAGGTTGTCCTTAGTTGCCAACAAGTCCAGTGTGACGTAAGGTTATCTAAATCCTTGTCTTCTGCCCACACTATTTATTGACAAAAAACAAACGCGTTCACGAACATTAACCCTTGCTGGGTAGTCAAAGGTTAAGGTTTTCATCTCCGCAATTGCGAAGGTCGTAATTCTATGGCCACCCACCCACGTGTAGAACAGATGATCAGTACTCAATGTGACGGGTGGTAAGCCATGTCACCATTCACAAGCACTAACTATTACCTGTTCGGGGAACAGGTAGGTTTTCCGATGTTTTCCCTCACCGTAGTATTCGACGCATTTCGTACATGTATTTTTATTACGAAAATGTACATAGAAATACATTACACTTCCATTGGTACATCCTCCTCTACCCTCGATACAGATTCAAGCCCCAAACACCGGAGCTACGTCGAAGTACGTTTTAAATTTACCCCAAAATCCTACCTACCCCTTTAATAAACCTGTATGTTCCAAAGCTTTACTTAGCCTTAATTACGGCTGAGTTACTCGGCGGGGCAGACAGCTTTCTTTTCCAAATTGCCCACACATCCCGTTGCAGGGAACTGGTTTCCTTAACCGTTCCTTGCGCAACCGGAGTCCAGGGTTCAATGCTCGGCTCTCTCTTTTTTCAACGGACACCGCGAATTGGGTCTTTGAGTTCCCCAAAGTATGGCTTATAACTATGGCTATGCTATACTCTAAGTGACGTGTATGGCTTGCATTTGTATAGCAACAAGTAGTTTAGGTCAAAATCAAAAAATGAATTTCAATCTACTTACATAAATTCATGAATACATTGATTATAAAAATATAAGCGACAAGTCCCGTTTTCTTGTAAAATAAATAAAAATCGCGAGTCGCTCAGAAATATTAAGCTTCATTAGTTAAATATACAAACAAAAAGATAAACGCGTTCACGACCAATAAATTAACGCAATTGCGAAGGTAGTAATTCTATGGCCATCTCGAACCCACGTATTGACTAGATAGTCACTAATCAATGTGAACCCTAAGAATTATTTTTACGACTAACAGGACCGATAAAACCTTTACGTAATGCTTAAAGGGGGAGTCAAAATGTGTGTATTTACCTAAATAATGTAACATTTAAGATAATAAATATGGGGATTGGAATAATTTAATATAATATATAATTAATAATGTTTGTTTTACAACTACAAGACACTGACGAAGACATTACACAACTTATATCTAACACAAATTACTAAGACAAATATATAAGTAAATATGTTCTAGTTCTAGTCTATATAGTGAAACGCGGGCTTTGAGTAGCTCATACTTAACATGCCTCCTAAACATTGGAGATGTGCGCTCAAGCCTCTGACTACCCTGCCATAATAAAAAAGGAAGTTTTTATACAAGTCGTGAAGCGTATTTTATGTTTATACAAGTAAATAAGTATTTATCTACCTAACTTTACAGCTGCATACGTTTTATCAGTTGTGTTAGGGGTAGTACATTAAGAGGGTTGATTGACCATCGTATCCAAAGGTCTTTGGCCATTCAAAGCCAACGGTCACCAGGTAGTTAGCACCCATTGAGGCAGGTGGCGATTACGCAGGCCATAGATAGCAAGGATGAGTTTGTAACAATTATAATTATTTATTGAAAAAAGTACACGTTGAATTAAAAAAAAGGCTTCCCATATTCATTTATTTTTTACAAAACGTAGTTATGCCAGTGACATAAGAAGTTTACGAACTACTCCATAAAATCGAATTTTGTAGATTCTAAATCAAAATATTGTTTTATAGGTTTTATGTTAACAAAATACTTTTGAGACTGAGTTTTGTAAGTCTACTCATTATCATTCAGTCTTCTGTTTCATAAATATATATACAAGTATCTATAAGTAAGTAAGATAGAATATTTTTAGTTTTTAGAGGCTGCATTCCTCATTTCCAATTTGTAAGTCAAAAGATGCAAAGTTACTTTACATTGCATATCTAATATTACTTAGATCAAATTGGAGACATTCTTCTCACCATACATAGTGCTTACTTTTAAGAATACGACCATGAGTGCATTAATGTTTTTTAATACACATGCTTCAACATTTGAACATACCAATTGAATCTAAGGTCATCTCACACAGATTGCATCTAAAAACTCAGTCACTAATAACGCCGCTCCACAGACCACAACGAAATACTTTTTGTCATACCACAGAGTATTTTGACATGTTTATTTTGAGTGTGACCAATTTGTTGTGGTTTTCAATGACCTTCAGACCCCATTTTGTCTGTTAACAGCTTTAGAGTCAAGCTTTTTTGCGCTAAAATACACAGAAACTTTATGATCATAATTTTGGACAAAACAGACAAAAGTTCGATATTTAAAGGTACTGTTTGAGTATTTTTTATATTCAGAAACTTTTGTTGGTTGTTGTAACATAAAAATTTGTGACTATTAGCTATTACGGGGTAGACTGAGTTTTAAGTGTAGGTCCAAAACTGCGTAGTCATTCATTCTACGGCCAAAGTTAATAAGATAGTCAGGACTGTATAGCGGTTAAAAAGTATATTTTTGAAATATTATTAACACTAATAGACTTCAAAATATAATACCAGTATTTGTGTATAAGTCTGCATATCATATAAAATGATGAATTATCATATAATTTTATAAGATGTTTAACACAAAAGTTAAATACTACAAAGTTGTAGTAAAAAAATATCATAGTTAAACGCATAAAGATCTCTTTTATTATTAACTAACCTTCCATCTTTGATTTATGACGTTAAACAATTTGTACAGTGCATGAACTATTGACTTGGGTAAATATTTATCATTATTAAAGTATTTATCAGACACAAACCTTGTGAAATGTTTTATAGGTACAATACAACCTTTACGCGACGTCAATAACAAAATAGTTAAAAAGTATTTAGCACAAAAAAAACACGTGAAAAAGTATTTCTTTTCAATTACGTTTTGAATTGAATTTTCAATTAACGCGCCAACGTTTGTGCCTTTTTGACATTGACGTCTTAAATGTCAAAGCTGTCAATCGACGCTAATGAATCGTTTTTAGGTTTATTAGAATCAAGCAATTTATTGCTGCTTAGTACCTATTACAACAGACTAGTACTTGCATACATTGTTGCTTATTTATTCCCTATTAATATTTAATAATACGCATTTCGTAATAAAAATACATTTACTGAATTAATACTTTCGCAATTGCGGAGATGGAAACCTGAACTTCTGACTATCGCGCAAGAGTTATTATTTAAGGTCGTGAACGCGTTTGTCTTTATTCTTTTTTCGCCATTTTCTTAGTCCGCAAGCTTTACGGACAAACTTTTTCGGGATTGTCATAGGTTTGTCTAAACCAGATTGCTACTACAGCTTGTCACTAATACCAGATAACCTGAAGAGACAAGTAGTATCTACTGGTACTAAGTAGCATTTGTATGAATAATTAGGTGACAATAATCCCTTAAACCCTTATTATAGTATCACAAACTTTTTTAGTTTCTAGCAGCGTCGTTAATGTCGCCTTTATTGTTCTATTTAAGTTTATAAATTGTACAATGTAATGACAACAAAATTAAGAATTTCTTAATTTACCCAGCGGGCCAGAAAACTTTGTCATACCTACTATAAGCCACAAACAATAAAAAGATGCCAAACGAAACACAAACTTCAAGCTAGTATGTACCTAATGCATGTTACATTATAATAATGGCTTCTAACGTTCCCATAGTACTTTGCAACTAAGATTTCTTCAATCCACTCGCTATGAACTGAATTACATATTTCGCAACACCACTCTGCTTAGATGCTATAAATAGAACTTGGAAATACCCTGATGCGGTTTATGGCACGAAATGGAAAGTAAAAGTAGTAGAATGTTGTAAAAAGAGAAAAACTAAAGAATAATGACTATTACCGAGGAATATAGGTTAAGTAAAGTTTCATTCACTGTAAAACATTTGGCAATTGTTTTTTTTTATTGCGAAAATGTACATGGAATATCAGAAAACATTATTTCCATAGTACATGCTCAAGCAGGATTTAAAGGCTGAAACCACTGATTCAGAGTCAAATCCTTAACGCCGCAGTTACTTAACTCTTTAAAGTAACTTCTGAACTACAATTATATTTCCTTTTTACTATACAAAGGTATAGATAGACTTTTTCCTTCACCATCAATCAATCAGCTAATGCCAGTCCACTTCTGGACGTAGGCCTCCCCAAGAGTACGCCACAAAACACGATCACTTTTACCTTCAGCCAACCACTACCAACGACCTTTTTCAAGTCATCGATCCACCTAGCAGAGGGGCGTCCTACACTACGTTTATCTTGCCATGTTTGTTTATATTTTTATTCTTTTGTTTCAGTTTGATGACTTCGTGAAGTTTCTGCACATAGACCCTTATTCGCCTCTCTTCCGACTGGTCACCGACGGACAGCCACCTCTCAGGTAAAGATTGTTACTAAATAATACCAGTTTATCTTATACTATAGTAGTTTTATTAATCTAATTTGGCGTATTTTAAGAATTAGTTTATCTTAAAGTCTTAATTTTTATATGTATGTTTTTACTTTCAATAAGCGATTTTATTATCCTTATGGTAAATAGAAAGATTTTCTTTTAAAACAATTGGCTTTTTTAAAATGTCTACATAACAAGTAATATACAGGGTGGCGCATTCAAAACGGTCAGTATGGGCAAGTCTAAAACTATAAGAGTTACGAAGATTTGTTCTTAGGAACCATGTCACCGATTTTGATAAAAAGAAAAACTGCATTTATACTTTCTTTGAAAAAATAACTGTATCCTGTACAAGAATCGAACCTGGTAGCTTTGGAAAAATAAATTAACCCTTTTCACTATTTCTTTTTAAATATCGATTGTGTAGGTCTTAAGCTGTAAATGTCTCTATGAAACATGGTGTCGAAAATGAATAAAATGCATTGTTTCGACATACTTTAGTTTATCATAGTAGTTTACAATTTACATACACCGAAACAATATTCAACAGACATGTAAAATTGTCACTATTGCTGTTTGTAGTTTTGTACTTTCCTACTTGTTACATACACCATATCATGTGAAATTAGCATTGCATTAAACCTTTAAGGAGGTTTTGTTATCTACAGTAATCAAAAACTAACAATCTATTGAAAAGTCCACTTAAAGTGACGTGTTAAACCATATTAGAAATTTTCTTGTGGGATTACGTTACGGATGAATTTTACAAAACAAGCTATGACACCATTGAAGACCTAAAAGTAGCAATAAAGTCAATTGTAACGCAAATTCACCACATGAAAATACAAAATTCAATAGTAAGATCGTTACCTAAACGTGTTGAATATTGTATTGAAAACAACGGTGGTCACTTAGAAAACCTACTATGATAAACTAAAGTATGTCGAAACAATGCATTTTATTCATTTTCGACACCATGTTTCATAGAGACATTTACAGCTTAAGACTTACACAATCGATATTTAAAAAGAAAATGTAAAAAGAGCCAATTTTTTTTTTCAAAGCTACCAGGTTCGATTCCCGTACTGGATACAGTTGTTTTTTCAAAGAAACTATGAATGCAGTTTTTCTTTTTATCAAAATCGGTGACATGGTTCCTAAGAACAAATCTTCGTATCTCTTATAGTTTCAGACTTTCCCATACTGACCGTTTTGAATGCGCCACCCTGTATAGTAGCATATTTTTATTGTTGCTTAGATTTTCTATAATTTTGAAACTCTTTCATTTTGTGCCAGATAAAATTTAATATTAATATTGAATTCGACGTTTCACGATTGACTAAGTATTTTTTTGCATAAATTATTCTTAATAGTCAGTCGCTTCTTAAGGTATAAAATGCAAAAAAACAAAAGTGATAGGCTGCATTGTACAGCAGTTCATTTATTTAGGAAACAAACAGTTATTATATTAAAGAATTTTTACGTAGAGTTTCCATTATATTATACATTTTGTTAACCAGCTAGTAAATAATTTATCTATTTATTTATTTTAAGGATATTCTTAGGGTCTATACACTACGATTATTCGTTTAACTGTTTAAAACTGGGCTCTTAGTCCATTAATGCGTTTTTAGCACAAACTAAAAATAGCGAAATTTATCACTTGCTAATTCACTACAACTTACTACTTATCACACACTATTACTCATCTGATATTGAATTAATGGAAATTTACTAAAATCTGCTGTTTATTAAAATTACATAGATTAACCTTCACTTTAGTGATCTTTATTTAAACCTGTAACTTTCCGACAGTCTCGTGAGAGTATATAGTTGTAACCACAGATAATATAATACTACTGTCTGTGCTACTGTAACATTATTTTGTAATTAAATGGTTGTAACATTATTTTACTTGCATACCTACATATATTCACGTTATTTACTTCCATTTGAGGTGGATAGTCCTTCGAAAGTCATAACCGTCAGTACTCTCATTAACATATATTTGGAGAATAATCGTATCAAGACCCAATATAATAAATCTACCTAGAGTTCCTTAGTTACGTTTTACGACATGCAATGATAAATCGCAAATAATTACATATCAGTCGGGAAACGATTTAGTTTAAGATTCAAACATTTAACTCTTTCGATTTACTCCTAAACTTTGCAATTATCCCTCTTTTTTTCCTTTTTACATACATACATACTTACATATACTTTTCATTCACGTTCATTAATCCCTTTCGGGGTAGACAGAACTTCGAAGACATGAAAACATCTCCTCGTTCTCACATACATACATATATTCACACCTCTACGTCCCCAATGGGTTAGGCAGAGACGCCTGGATCGATCTTGACAAATTTCTCTTTCTTCACTCACACCCATTAACCTTCTCACACATGCTCTTCTGTTCTTCACACTACGTACACCCATTGGTCACTCTATTTGACACAAAATACAAAGACAAAACGCGTTCACGACCATTAACCCTTGCGGAATATTCAGAGGTTCAGGTGTCCATCTCCGCAATTGCGAAAGCAGTAATTCTATGGCCACCTCGAACCCACGCGTTGACCAGATAGTCAGTATTCAATGTGACAGGTGGTAAGCCATGTCGCCATTTACAAGCACTATGACCTGTCCAGGAACAGGTAAGTTTCCTCACGATGTTTTCCCTCACCGTAGTATTCGACGCATTCCGTAAATCTATTTAACACCTTACCAATAACCTGACTATTGCCTTCCAGACAATGCCTCCACCCTGAAGCCTCGAACAAAGAGATAGAGCTGCCAGACTATTACTGCAGGTTCCATGACCTTCGCAAGGAGTTCGTCAGGGCATACACCCTTAGAGCAGTTAGTGGGGCAAGGGGTCAAAGCGCCCCACCGGCTCCGGAAGTCCCCACTAGCTTGCAGGATATGCTTACTTGTATCCTTTTATAATAGTGTATAATGATATGTGAAAGTGGTTTGTTAGGATCGAGATGAATGGTATTTGTGATCTCTACCTACCCCTATAAGGGAAATGGACGTGATGTGTATGCATGAATTTAATAATGTGTAAAGTATTTGTTGAATACATCAAACATGATACAATGTAACAGTAATATAGCAGTAACGGAGTTGTCACAGGGTTATCTCCGAAATTACAAGGGCATCTTAGGTATGAACTCAAAGCTACTCAAAAAATCGTAAGGAAACCTGTCTTTTCCCTAGGATAGGCAATAACTGTCTGTATACGACGATACGGTTCACTACCTATCACGTTGGGTGCTGTGTACCTAGTAAAACGTGGGTTTTAAGTGACCCATACCTAACATGCCTACCAAAATTCCGTAATGGACACTCAAGCCCCTAACTTCGCCGCCACAATAAAAAAAATACATATGCTACACTAGTCGTAAAGCGTACGTATGTATGTAATGTATATGAAGATCTTAAGTCACTTAAACTTGTGCTATTTAAACTAGAGTTATAAATATCGATACTTTCCTGAGCCGTGTACAGATTTAGAATTAACCCCGTGTGACCACAAGAACCCTAACTGGGCAGAAACTCAGGACATGGTGAACATTATCCAAAGGATTCTGGCTGATGGTAAGTCTATTCCTTCATCTGATGCACTCTTTAATACGCGGTGTGATTCGCCACATGAACGTTAATCGTGAGGGTTCGATTCCTGATGGAGGCAGAGTTAAGAACAACGCTTTTTTACTGCTTTCCAGTCTGGTCGTTGATTATATAAGCTATATATGTATTTGTCTTTATATAATAAGTATATGTCTTAAATATACGTTGACTAGTACCCTTAACACTAGTCTTTAATGTACTTAGCAAGGGGCTAGTTCAATTGGTGTAATAGTGTCAAAATAGTATTATTTTTTATATTTTATTACAAAATTGTGCATCAGTCATCTAATCGATTGCTATTACAATTACGGCTATTGATTAGTAGAATATTCAATAGAGTGTCATCATCAGGCGATCGTTGCGACCATTAGAATTGTAATATTTCATATTGGTGGGTTATCTTTCGTTGACTGTCAAATCGGGCCTATTAGAACCTACTATAGTTCCTTCGTTTCCTCCTACGACATGCTAAGAACAATTATTGTAGCTAGTAATTATAGTAGCTTATAGAAGTATTCTACAGAAGTCGTAAATGGTCGTTTGTCTAAATGTGTCTTCATGTATTTTCAGGATTCAGATTGGAACTACCAGAGACTGTCGAATTAATTTTAGAAACAGGAATATGGTAAGTGTAACTTATATTTTACACCTAAGCCACAGATAATATAATACTATACAGCCTAAGCTATAACGATGTATAATACTCCTGCAAAATGACTGAGGAAACATTCTCGTGTAGACAAAAATTGCTAAGTGACAAACTTAAGGCGTTCTGTGCTTGGTCTTGCTTTACGTAATTCCTTAAATTTCTTAGACTGATACAATGTATCCTATAAGCGTCATTGCTTTATCTAAGCCATTTAGTAGTCAAAAAGAATAATATTCGTAGTCACCACAGTCTTTTTTGACATATGGACCTAAAGAAACCGAATAATAAAACTTTAAATCATTTTTTATTATGTAATGTTATTTTTATAACTAAATTGTTAGAATTTTACTTTAAATTTTAATCAAGTAGCAAGTAAGTTGAAATAGTCTACATTTATGGTTGGGCAGCAAGTAAATTTAGCACTGGTATTATAATATGGTCCCAAACTAGCACTGATTAACTTGTATATACTTTTATACACTCTACGCTTATTTTGCATCATAAATGCATTAGCTGCGATTGGTAAAAGCAACTCTAATCTTAATTACTCCGTTTACGTTATTTGTACAATCATGTACTTAAATTGTTGTAATAGGTACTCTATACTTGCATATGTTCACACCTCTACGTCCCCAATTGGATAGGCAGAGACTATCAATCACCACCTGGAACGGTCTTGACAAATCTCTCTTACTTCACTTCCAACCTTGAACCTTTTTATTCATGCTCTTCTGTTCCTCACACTACGTAAACCCGCCTTGTTTTTTTTTCAATTTTTAACTTGTGCCCATTATTAAATGCTTTCTGAAGTATGCGTACAAAATTACCCAAACAAGGTCAGAAAATAATAAATTAAGCTTTTAGTATCACTGTATTAGAGTACATAAATACATACACATCACGCCTGATTTCCTGTAAAGGGTAGGCAGAGATGACGGATCCCCATCTGTCCCGATCCTAACAAACTGCTTTCGCTTCATTGACATTTATATATACCTTCTCATATCTACACACTCGGCGGTTATAAGTTCTTCTAACGTCACCCTTTTTCAATGTTATATTGCAATGGTAGTATTTAAACATTTCCATTTTATTTCATAGTGCGATATTCATATACGTAACGCTAAAGAATTTGTTTAGTTCATCGTTCAAAACTCTGAAACTGAAATAAAACTCTTAAAGTTTTAATAAAACTCATTTTATGCAAGGAATTTTACTATTATAATATTATTGGCTGCATAATATTAATACTTCCAAGACGTGACAGGCTCCAAAAACTTAAATCTTAGCCTACACAACTCTAGGTCATGTAAATCTAATTAACAACATTAGATAATACGAAAATGCACTCCTAATATACTGTTTTGTACACCAAAATAATACAGTCCCAACCCAAACCTAACCTTTGCCTTACGTTTAGCTATATTTTGGTGTACAATTCAGTATTATTGATGTGCAACGAATTATTTTCCTTCTATTAACAACTTAGTCCTATACTATAGTTAAATCCGACCATTAACAACTTCCTATACCATTGTCTAAGTACTATCATAAGTGCTAGATTGTACATCAAGTGTTTGCATGTCTAAGTTCGTAGGTTCAAGGCGCTTACTGGCGTCACACCAACATTGAATGCTTAGCGGAAACTTTGTTTATCTCCTACTAATAACAACTCGTTAACGGTGAGGGAAAACATCGTGAAGCCAGCCTATCCCTCGGGATAGGTAATAGCCAGTGCCTGTATACGGCGGACGGTTCACTACCTATCACGCTGTGCTGTCTATCTAGTGAAACGCGGGCTTTGGGTGACCCATACCAAACATGACTTCGAAATTTCGGAGCTGGGCACTCAAGCTTTTGACTACCCCGCCATAATAAAAAAGGGAGTGTGTATACACAAGTCGTGAAGCGTATGATATGATGATGATAATAGCTACTATGTGACTTTTCATTTACCGGATATCGAATACCTTTTTGTGCTAGTCTGGGACGTAAAAAGAATGCTAACTAGCTGCCGTTCTTCCCAGCATGTCGTAGGAGGCTACTAAGGGACTAGAAGTAAATGAAATGTATTGCGCAATGAGATAGCAACCTCACCAATGTTTCATATGACATCACAACCTCAATATTAATGCTACAATGTGACCTAGGAGATATATCTCTGAGGTTCTGTCCACCCTGAAAGGTATTAAAGGGCGTGAATATATATGTAGAATAGCTACCTTTCTACTCACTTTTAGGTACAAAGATACATTATGAACTCTTTTCATAAAGTACTGTTAAAACTGTAAAGAAATGTAACGTTTAATTATTGTAACGTAATTTAAAAATGCGTGAAATCATGGGATGTATTATTTCCTCGGTTCATTAAGCATAGCTATCGAGATTGTCACGACATTAATTTATAGGATTCAGTGAAATTTTTAGTATATAAGACATATGACAGTCAAATAGACGCTATATCGAAAAAAGGTGACATTAGGAGTATTTATAACCGCCAAGTGTGTATGAGAAGATGTATGAGTGTCAATGAAGCGAAAGTGGTCTGTCAGGATCGGGACAAATGGGGATACGTGATATCTGCATACGCCTCTACAGGGAATCAGACGTGATGTGTATGTATGTATGACATTTATAGTAATGTTACTATTGTTTATTTTATATATTACTGTTTATAAATAGGATACAGGTTGCTTTCCCCTCGCAATAAATAAATAACATACGTACACATCACGCCTGATTCCCTGTAGAGGGGTAGGCAGAAATCACGGATGCTAGATCATGTAACCATTATGTCGATATGACATGAAAGTTACCGAAACTCAAACTTAAGATGTCTCTGCTCAAGTTTCAGTCCGGTAAAGGAATCAATTTTTCAAGTAATCAATTCAATTAAGTTCAATGGAATATTCCTGAATTAAATTCGTATTATCCCATTACTGTCATATTGTCCTATTTATCCTATTCCTGAATTTCCTGATAGCTTGTTAGACTATCGCCTTAAATACTTATATTGTTTGGAATATGGTGTAATAGTTAATTTCGCCTTTCCGTATTAGTAACCATGACCTTAAGATTTGTGGGTTATCAATGTTGAATTGGCCAATTAGGAAACTTATAATTATGGCGATTAGCTCACACTCTTGTGAAAAATAGTTATTTTATAGTTAGTGGTCAGAATTGTAATTAATTATTCATTTTTTTTCTAAATAAAAACTTTGAATACTTTATTGACACCAATTGAAAGAGTCGAAAAAGTAGGAGGGTAAAAATATGTAAAAACTTATTCAGTTTCAGTATATTTGGTATATACTTTTATTTTAATAACCTGCATATTTCTTTTAATATATACATATATCACTGAAATTCTTTTCGCAACAATACACTTATAAAGCTTTTTCTTTATTCAAAGAAATAGTTAGTTTTTCAGTAATGTCTGTAGGTATTATTAATAACTTATAGTATGTAAAGATAAATGCGTATGAAAGAGACTTTAAATTGCTGAATCTTATTATTTCACGTTTTAGGCTGCATAAAAATTTTCATGAGCTATCATTAATTCGTTTGCTAAGCCTACCATGTGTCTACGAAACAATTGCAGTTAATATAGTTCATGCAAGTTATAATTAAGGGAAATAGATAAATATTCCGTGGTTATGTTGGTATTTTAATAAACGTTTTCAGTAGTTTTACATGATCTAATGACTTTAAATTTTTAAAAAAGTTATCTACCATTCTTCTAGAAATGCTATGATTATAATGTGTAATATTCAGTTTATCGATGACTACAATTCTCCATTTTCAATTGCAGCAATATTCATTTTCTATGTCATTCATCTATTGTGTAAACTAATATAGTATAATTAATTTGCTTAATGAGAAGTACACTGTGTAACTTTAAGATAAAAACCAAAAAAGGCGTAATTTATGCGATTTTCCTATAGGAATATTTCAGGAATTTGTATCTATAGCATATAATATTCTGATTGCATAAGCTACCCTTTTCTGCCCTAATTTATTATATTCAACGGGGACCAACCACTGTGATCAAATACACTGTATTCGTAAAACTATAGTAACAAAGGGCAAGCCTTGCCGACTCGCACGCACTACATTACCTGCCAACTTTAAACAGTGTCATATTGCACTCCGAGTTTAAGTGCTAAGTTGACTAAACAAGACTCCCACCAGAGGCTCAAGCGATCGGGAATGTGTCGTTTACTACTAGCTTTATAGCGCGGGTTCGGTTCCCGACTGTGGTAGAGAAAAAAAATATAAGCGAGAAATTATAAGGTAAGGTTTTGAGTTAAATATGGAAATGAAGAGAGGGTTACAAGGGTATAGTTTGGATGTAATATAACTCTAAATATTAGGCTTTGATCACGTGTTTTAATAATATATTCACGCTTATTTAGCTCAAAGGGATATGTAGAGATTAATTGCGATTTAATTACTTAAACAAACTTATAACAAATGACTACATATAACCTAATATGTAAATAATTGTTCTATGTCTAACATAGGTTTGCACAGTGTATGCTGTTAATGATTTAGTAGCATAATGTTGCTTATCTCCTTCAATCAATGTAGTTATATTGTATCAATCAACTTTGAAAAACTTCCTATAATCAGCACAAGTGTCCACTTACTTAGGAAGTGATATTGTAACTTATATCTTATCTCAATCAAGATAATTTGACACACATTTCGTGGTCTCATCCAATTGTCCTTTCAAACAATACCTAAGCGATATCAATTATCGCTTAGGTTCCATAGTACATGCTTTATCGCCGTTCGCAAGAAAGTCGTCTACAAATCATTCTTGTTCAAGAAATTCTTATTCTCGACTCGACCACGCTAGCGGCCGGTTGTGATTTCGTGTTTCAACCTTAAAAAATAATTAAAAATACTTCAACCTATCTAGTGTAGAAATAAACCTTTTATACAGGTTGTAGAGTTGTAAATCTACATTTTAGAGTAAAAATAAAGTGTTCTTGTTCTTCTATTCCCGTATTATTGTGAAAATTCAACGTGTCAGGCGCCTTATCACACTATTAAAGGCGACTTTGAGATAAAAAGGTGAGTCCCACTGATATGTTCCGATAGTTAATTGCCGTTTCGTATTGGTTTTTGAGTCAATAAGTGCGTATTTAGGGGAAATTGGAATCCATGTTGAATTGAACAGAAAAATTCCATTGAAAATTGCTTACTCAGGTAATCAGAATCGTATACGTAGCTAGAGTTAGTCATTCAATGCTTTTGTTATGAACACACACACATACACAGCATATTCCTAGTTAAAAGGGTTGATAGAACCATATAAATTAACCTTATAAATAGATACATGTGTATTATTAAATATCTTATCAAGGGTCTCAAAATGGTCTCTTACTGTAATAGAAAGTAATCATCTACCTTTATTCTGTGGATATGAGACCTAATGTATTTAATAATAAGGTCTTAGAGATCTTTTGGCAGTAGACTTGTACTCTAATACTTCGGGAATAGTGACCGTAAAATGTACGTATAGTGTTAGGGTTCAAGCCTATACTTGAATCAAAATGATATATTTTCTTGAACAACACCTTTTGAACTGAACAGCTGATTATCTGAACATAAATACATATATTCACAAATCTACTTCCCTAACAGGATATGCATATCCTTAAACGTTAAAAAAAACTCTTGTTTACCTCATCCATTTAGTTTCTTATGACATATACTTCTATTCGTCTACCTACTTACTCTTCCTATAAGAATCTCTCTAATTTCATATCGACACCTCTAACACTTGTCCTAAACGCCATTTCGCAAACTTTACAGGAGAGAGTTTTGAAGATGAAAAAGTTGTCGTGAAAAGCAAAAATGTTCAATATTTATCTATAATCCTTTCTTTGATCAACCTTAGAAATTCCCTTTTCTATTCCTTTCGTAACCCTCCTTTCATCCATTGACTCCATGTATCCAATCCACCTTAAAATTCCTTTCTCTATAGTTACTATCTTCTCTTAATATCCTATCTGCTCTTAACACCAATGGAGTGTTTCTCTGTCATTTATATAATATGTACAAAACAAGGAAAGGTTAAGGGTTAAGCTTATCATTTAATAACAACTAATATATTTCTATTTTCCCTTACAACATGACTTGCAGAAAAACAATCAAAATACAAAACAGAGTAAATAAGACTAAAAGATTTTGAGTATTCTAAGTCTACTTAGACTCTACTTGATTAGAATCTGATAAAAAGGTTTATTTATGTTCTTCACATATAGGGTTAGAGGTGACCTTACATACCATATATTAAGATACATTTATTATATTAACTTAATGTATATAATTATATTTGTAGTGATGTGATAGTTTTCCTTTCTAGATAGTTAGGGGTTAAATGAAGGATCTTCTCAAAATCAGTACAGCAGAGCATTATATTTATTCGCAGATTTTTTACGGACATTCTTCCAGAGTTTAAATTTACATAAACATTAATTTTTAGAGATGATAGCATCTTGATCACTTTTTAGCATGTATATTGAGTTTTTGATTTCATATGGACTATCAGTGACAGGCTGCTAACCCATCGCCCACTAGATTACATATACCCCTAGTCCCTTAGTCGCCTCCTACGACATGTCGGGAAGAACTGCATATACTTTGCCCTTCCTTTCTAGAAGTACGCGAAGTGTATAAGTTTGAAAATAAGTCCGAAATGTTTATTATGATTAGTCATTGTCTGTTATCGCTTCGACCACTTCGAACATTTAAAACAATCGCTTGAGGCTGGCGTTAAATCAATATTTAAATTGAATATCGGTACTGTCACCTCCTTATGATGACATAACAATCGTAGGCTTAAACCCTGTATAAACAGAATGGTAGCTAGTTAAAAATTTATAAAAGTTTGGCAGAATAGAAGGTGAAACAAGAAAGATTTGTCAGGATAATTCGAGCTGACCTTCGATAGACTTTGAATATTCCTAAGGTTTGAGCTTATTTCTATTTCAGAAATCTATTAGTAGTAAAGTCGCCACCTTCCTAAAAATGACGATGGTCACTCAATCTTCTGACTACCCCGAGAGACAGTAAAACGTAAATGCTACACAATGTTCTTATTTTATTTGTATGTGGCTTTACATTACCTAAACAGAATATATGTTACTCAAAATAATATTTGAACCATTTTTTCATATTTGTAATAAATAAAGTGATATTTATCATACCTTATGATTAAATTACTGAAATTAAACAAATTTTAAGTATAGAGGTAAAAGAAAACATTTCCTGAACATTTATTCAAATTCAAACAATTTTGTAAATAAATACCACTAAAAGATAAAGTTACAATGATGACAAAATAGATTGAAGAGGAAAGAAAAAACGAAAATAACGTGTGTAGAAACCTCATACTAGGGACTAGAATGAGAAAATAATTCTGCAGTTATAACACAGATAATATAATACTATACAGTATAATATACAGGTTATAATATCCGTTAAAGAACTAAAATACAAGAATGAAACTGACTAAAATAAACTAGTTATTTTTTTGCCAAATATCTCGTGTAGGCATCCGTTTAACAACTTTAAACAAAAAGCGGATCTGTTAACTTACGAATTAGTACTATTATAGTACTAGTATTAGTACGAATTAGACTATATAATCCTCGGCAAATTACGAAATGTTCAATTTAATCCCGTCGTAGGCGAAATCAAAACTGAAAAACACTTGGTTGATAAGATGTGACATTAATATGGCAAGTTATCGAAGTGATTAGTTGGTTATCAATCGGCGCCTCAGCTACCGTGAGTAGCTTCATATCACTTGCTTAAAGTATGTACTGTAAATCCGTAATCAGTGACGAAAATAGAAAACTAGACTTATTACTTGTTTAAATGATCTTTATTAATCGTAATCCTAAATAATGATACTGATGTTACGTAATTATGGGTAGAAAACACGTGAATTAGAAATAAAGTAGTCATAGACTATATATTTTAGAAGAAAATGTGTATGTTGTCAGCAAGATAGACCAAAAGAATTACAAATACTGATATGCATTTAGTTAATACCAAGTTTTTTTTGTATAATTAGAAAGCGTGACATCTTAATTTTTGACAATAATGTTAGTACATTTGCTATCTTTTGTGAAATAACTTGAACATTACCCTGAAAAAATACATCAATCTATCAGTCTTTAGCAGTTCACTGCTGCACATAGTTCTCCCTAAGGGTAATAAAACACGATCACTCGTGGCCCTCATCCAGCCACTACATCTGAACGTCCTACATAACGTTAAAGAGTTCATTATTATGAATTTTGTCCTGTGCTTGCTGGGACGTCATCTCGGCATTGGTAGGAGGCGAGTGAGGGTTTTGGGATAGCATCTAATGGGCGATAGGCTAGCAACCTGTCTCCTATGTTTCATTATGACATCGCAACCTCAATATTAATGCTAAAAAGTGCACTGGAGATATTATATATCCGAGGTTCTGTCCACAGATCACTCTGATTAAAGGACAGTCGTACATGAATGTATTATTATGAAAATCTACATATATTCATACACACATATTCATTCTTTAATCCCTTTCGGGGTTAACTTTTGTCAATGTACAAATGTTTGATTTTTGTCGTCATTACTCCAAAGAGTAAGTACATTTTATGAGTAAATAACCATGATTTCCTTCTCCCTTTTCAGTTCAAAAGATGATGAGATTGACGGCAACTGCATAGTAAGGGCTCGAGGTCTTCCCTGGCAGTCTTCTGACCAGGACATCGCTAAATTCTTCAGGGGTCTCAATGTTGCAAAGTGAGTATCGATGAACTCAATGAAAGTATTATGGTAGTTATTTTTAAACACTCGCAATTTATACTTTATTTATTAACTATCAGAGACCAGGTCATATCACGAGAAATAAATAAAGATATCTGATTACCTTTATTTTTGCCCGACGTTTCGACCCAGTTGCATAGGCCGTGGTCGCGGGAAAACTAGCGTCCGTCTCAGCTAATGTCTGCCTACCATCACAAATTTTTGTTAATTCATAGCTCGACACACTACACTCAAAAAAAAGGTCAAAAATAAAGGTAATCAGATATCTTTATTTATTTATCGTGATATGACCCGGTCTTTCATAGTAAATAAAGTGTGTTATGGTGTTTCGATAACTATGAAAGGGTAGTGTTTGATTGAACTTGGCGTGAGTGAATAAGAAATTAACGAAACAGGTCTGTTTAAGTATTTTGCTTCATTATGTATTGTATAGTTGGAGTTGGAGTTATATTGTAGTGCTTCATTATGTATAAGTAAATGAATGGACAATGAAATATACTTGAGTTGTCTGTGTAAGGGAAGATTTAACAAGGAAAGGTTTCTGGTATATTGTAAATGTATCTATTATAACTACTGATTTGTATCATTTCAGTAGCACAAAGTGTGTGTGTATAATACATACTTAAATAACCTAAGCTTTTGTCCCACTTTTCAATGTATACTTTACGCCATCTAGATTATTTAAGCGGTACTTTTATAGAACTATTACATAATAAATTCAAAACATTATTAAGGCCGCTGTACGTAGCGTGAAGAACTGAAGAGTAGAGCTGAAATCGGAGACATACTTCTCAAGGCGGTGTATTACTTAGCGTGAATAACTGATAAGCATGTATTAGAAATTAATGGGTGTGAGTGAAGCAAGAGAGATTCGTCAGGATCTTCGTCAGGTGGCGATTGAAAGTCTCTACCTATCTTATTAGCAACATAGAGACCTATATATATGTATGTAGTTACTGATAAGATCTTTCTTTCATTGCAGGGGCGGCGTAGCTCTGTGCCTATATATGTAGTTACTTTAATGCGTGTGAGTTAAGCAAGAGATATTCGTCAGGATCGTTCCAGGTGGCGATCGTGTCTCTACTTATCCTGTTAGCGACGTAGAGACCTGAATATATGTATGTAGGTACTTATAAGACCATTATTTCATTGCAGGGGCGGCGTAGCTCTGTGCCTATCGCCGCAAGGAAGGAGGAACGGTGAAGCTCTCGTTCGCTTCGTGTCCCAAGAACACCGCGACCTGGGACTTAAAAGGCACAAGCATCATATGAGCAATCGCTATATCGAGGTAAGATATACCTATAAATTTACACCATAAAATACGAGAAGTTCAAACGCCGTGGCATCAGTATTTGTACTTCAGCCGACATAACCTTAGTGGTGAATGGCTTAATAAAGAATTAAAAAAATATATATGTATTCACGTCTCTACGTCCCCAACGGGATAGGCAGAGACTTTCAATCGACACCTGAAACGATGCTGACAAATCAAGGAGGCAACTAAGGGGCTAAGGCTAGATGGGATCAATTGAGCGATGGGCTAGCAACGTTTCATATGAAATCACAACCCCGATATTTGCAAAAAGTGACGTCACTTTAAGGACAGAACTTTTGACACATTACATATATCTTCAGTTTCTCATGTTGTATACACTGCCTTTGGATTACTATCTGGATTTTTAGAACCAATGTATTTCTATTGCGTTTATGTTATGATCGTATTCCATTTGTGTACCAATTTATAAATAAATACATAAGTTACTTAGAGATACATATCTCATGATTAATAACTAACGGGACTTATCGCGTATGTTTTTATATAATAAAATTACCTTTATTAACCCGACGTTTTGGCTACGTTGCAGCAGCCATGGTCACGGGCAAACTGACGATGCATATTTCTTCGCCTCCACCGCAGCGCCCTGTCAGATTCTTCTACGACTACCCTCACTGCTACGTTTTTATTAATAACACGCGACCTTAGTTATTAATCATGAGTATAAATCGCGAATCTCTTAAAACTATAGATACATATCTTCCTACCCCAATGTATGAAGACGTTTCTATGTGTTTCTATACTAACCTATTTCCCTGTGGGGTGGCCAGGTATACAGAGCGACGAGCGAGGACTTCTTAGCCGTGGCGGGGGGCGCGACCTGTGAGGCCGAGGCCTTCCTCTCGAAGGGGGCCAAGGTCATCGTGCGCATGCGCGGCCTGCCCTACGATGCCACCGCGCAGCAGATTGTGAGTTGCAATAACTATACTTTATTTTTATACAATACTATTAGGACGCAGAGAAAACGAAAGAGAAAAACCTGGGTCCTTACTCCACTAATACATTTTAGGCATAATATTACTTCAGTAGTGATACAGTAATACTTCAGTGGCCGTAATTTGACACTTTTGGCATTCCACTATGTGCCAAAGTGTAATATTGTGCCTACAATGGATTAGTGGAAGGTCCCTGGGTGTATGTAGTTAGTAGATTGTGAATTGCAATAACTATACTCTATTCATATATAATACTGTTATGACGCAGTGAAAACATGGTTGTATGTAGTTAGTAGATTGTGAGTTGCAATAACTATACTTTATTTATATTAAACACTATTAGGTAAAGGGAAATAGTGGGTGTAAGCTGAAGTGCAGTAGATTGTTAGTTGCATCAACTACACTTTATGGAAAAAGTGAGGTGTGCGTTAGGCAAAGTAAACTTAAAGAATGCCACCGCGCACAAAATTGTGAGTTGCACTAACTATACTTTAGCAGCGTATGAGGTATGGGCATATATATGATAAGTATTGGGAAGGCTATTAGTGGCTTGCATTAACTATATCTAATGTATGGTATAGGGAAAAAGCGGGGTGTAAGCTATAATGTAAGGCTTACATTGTAATAATAATAATATTTGGACATTATTACACTAATTGAACTAGCCGCTTGTTTAGTACATTTAAGTCTTGTGTCAAAGCTACTAGTCAACGTATATTTAAGAAAATATACACTTATTATGCATAGACAAATACATATATAGCATACATAATCAACGACCAGACTGGAAAGCAGTAAAAAAGCGTAATTCTTAACCACCGGGATCTAACCCTCACGATTAGGGTTCAGGCGGCTAACTTTACGTAAATATCATCTCAATCTCTTTTCCATCTCAGCTGGACTTCTTCACGTCAGGAGATGACCCCGTGGAGGTCTTGGATGGGGCCGACGGAGTGCTATTCGTCAAGAGGGCCGACCGGAGGGCCACGGGGGACGCTTTTGTCCTCTTTTCCAAGGATGAGGACGCCCCTAAAGCCCTCTCTAGACACCGGAAGCTCATCGGCTCTAGATATATAGAACTGTTCAAGTCTACCATAGCTGAGGTCCAACAGGTATGTAATCACATAGTATAAAACAAAGTCGCTTTCTTTGTCCCTTTGTATGCTTAAATCTTTGAAACTACGCAACGGATTTTGATGCGGTAGATTGATTCAAGAGGAAGGTTTATATGTATAATAACATCCATTAAATAGTGGAGTAGGCTATATATTTTATACCCGTGTGAAGCCGGAGCGGGTAATTGAACTAGCCTCTCGGTAAGTACATTTAAGACTTATATTAAGGGTACAAGTCAACGTATATTTAAGAAACGTATACGTATTATAAATAGATAAATACATATACAGCATATATAATCAACGACCAAACTGGAAAGCAGTAGAAAAGCGTAGTTCTTAATTTTGCCTCCACCGGGAATCGAACCCGGGACCCCACGATTAGCGTTCAGGTGTCTAATCGATCGCGCCACGGAGGTCGTCAAATGTTATATATAGTATTATGAACACTGAGTGAATGAAGTCAGAGGTTCAGGTGTCCATCTCCGCAATTGCGAAGGTAGTAATTCTATGGCCACCTTGAACCCACGTGTTGACCAGATAGTCAGTACTCAATGTGACAGGTGGTAAGCCATGTCGCCATTTACTAGCACTATTACCTGTTCGGGGAACAAGTAGGTTTCCTCACAATTTTTTCCCTCACCGTAGTATCCGTAAATGTAAAATACATTACGAATTTTGAGTGAATCAGATCCGTCACGTCCGAAGTTGATAGACCTATAACCGCCGAGTGTGTGAGAAGATGCATGAATGTCAATGAAGCGAAAGTGGTCTGTCAGGATCGGGACAAATGGGGATCCATGATCTACCCCTCTACAGGGAATCGGGCGTGATGTGTATGTATAAGTGAATACGCGCTTATCTGTTATAAATCTGTGCAAATGACGTCACAAAAAATAAGAATCGAGAAAAGAACAAATGTATGTATGTATTTTATTATTTTTTACGAAATTTGTACATGATCTTGCATATTCTCATGCAATTTTTTCAAAAGTAATAATTCATTGCAATAACTAATGATATTACAAAATTTGTAATAATTATAAGCAGTCTTTCTTAAAGCAGCATTTAATGTTATAAGCAGTCTTTAAGTCAAAGTTTTTTTCAATATAAGCACAGTAATAGTACATTCATTAAACGTCGAAATATATTGAGTGGCACTGGTTGTCTTACAATTATGACCCTACCTTCATCTCCATTCTACTATCATTATAATAAATAGTATTTGTTGTGTATGTCTACGTAAATCATTTACCAATTTCCTTAAACTCAAAAGCATATAAATTGCTTTACTCATGCAATCTCTTTGAACATAAACCTTTGTATTAAAGACAATTGAACATAATTTTCATGTTGTTAGCTTGCCCTTGGATTTTGTTGAGGTAAGGTTACTTAATAGGTATATTATGATACATATGTACGTATATATTCATTATGGATTGAATAGTCTTTGGTCACTCAAAACCCGACTAGAATAGCTATAATTAACTATGACTTATCCTATTTTTATTGCTTGAGAGTTGAAACTATACTTTTTATCGACCATAATACATATAAATTAGCTTTTTGGCATACTCAGAACCACATTTAACATCAAATATTCATGAATGCTTTACTCGACTCTTACGATAAGCCAAGCCGAACGGTAACTACTATTCTAATTAACGAATATAATTTTCACGTCCCTTAAACCTTTTTTTATTGTTCAGAATATAATTGTTAAATATATCCAATTTTAGCAAACATATAGATATAACTAAGTTTCTTTTACATTTTATTTTATTCTCGACTGTATATACATGAAAATAAGTAAAAAAATTAATCAAAGTACATTTACGAAATATATATTGTAATATTATACAGTAATCATGGGTAATCTTAATATTAATCATAAGTAATCTCTTACATAAATGCAAATTGAAATTCGCTTCACGACTTGTGTACCTATAGACACTCCCTTTTTTATTATGGCGGGGTAGTCAGAGGCTTGAATGCCCATCTCCGGAATTTCGAAGGCATGTTAGGTATGTTACATAAATGCCAGCAAGAATAACCTCAAACATACATCTCATACTACCTCAACCACTTAACAACCTCTCCATTTTCTACCAGGTCCTGAACCGTTCTCTGGAGACGAGAACGAGCACTTCCAGCACCCCATCAGTGGCTCCAACCCCGACTGACAGCATGCTCTCTGTATCGATGGTACCGCAGCTTCCGCAGCATATCATCACCTCTGGAACCGCCAAGGATTGCGTCAGACTACGCGGCCTGCCCTATGAGGCTCAGGTGTGTATTGTCTTTTATGGCTTTATTAATATGTAACCATTTATTGATCAATAATAGACAAAATAAGATTAGACCATTAGACCTTGCGGTGTTGTGAGAGGTTCAGTCCATCTCCGCATTCGCGAAGGTAGGAATTCTATGGATAATTTATAAAGTACTTCATATTTATACTGACCAGGTGCCTAAGACCTCTAATGCATTTTCAAAATATAATTTCAATATCAGTTTAGTATTAATGTGAAGTTGGTAGTGGATTAATAAAAGTGACAAATTTCGCCGTTTTTAAAGCAAGATTTGACGCTTTTGCTAAATTTATTGGTGAAATTTGACACTTTTGCTAATCCACTACTAACTTCACACTGTTACGGATCTGATACTGAACTGCTTGTGCTAAAACGAAACAGTAGACTTGGACCTCTGTTGTATGCGATTTCATATTTAATCTATTGGATAATGGGTTAGCAACCTGTCACCACTGTTCCACATGACATGGTATACAAAAAAAGCAAACAAAGAGATGTTTTCATGTCTCCGAGGTTCTGTCCACACCGAAAAGGATTAAAGGAAGTGAATAAATTATTATATAAATGATAACAAATGATCCTTATTTTTTGTTCACACTTAAGCTTTTGTTCTTAGGAGAATTGTCTTAAAACTTTAACAGATTTATTTATTAATTTTTGATTCAGGCCAAACATCCTTCATCGATGTTTCTTAGGAACTTGTTAAGTTACTAAGGAATATTTTGTTCCTTTCAGTCACTACTACATTTGTAAGGAGGTACAAAAGTCTAATACTGAAACTCTTTGTTTACCTAACCATAGGCATTGTTATCAAGCAACCTAATTCTTGCACTTAACCGCAATACACGTGTTCGATAAAGAGCTAATTACACGTCGGTACAAGACATTCTTAATTGTACGTGTGAGTCACGCTTAACTAGACACAGATAATGAATTATAAATGTAGGTATGTGTGTTTTAACTTTATAATGTAAAAGGTTGTATATGTTTCATTTAATATGCGTACAAGCATTATAATTGTAGAGGAGTGAATACTTTTCGAAGATTTTTTATTATATCTACTCAAAAGCCACTTTTAGCAGATAAATGAAATGCATCGAATTATACGGTGAGGGAAAACATCGTGAGGAAACCTACCTGTTCCCTAAACAGGTAATAGTTAGTGCTTGTTAATGGCGACATGGCTTACCACCTGTCACATTGAGTACTGACTATCTGGTTAACACGTGGGTTCGAGATGTCCATAGAATTACTACCTTCGCAATTGCGTAGATGGAAACCTAAACCTCTGACTACCCCGCAAGGATTAATGGTCGTGAATGCGTTCATTCGTTTTTTTATATAATCTAAATTCTTTTAATTTCAGGTGGAGCACATACTCTCCTTTTTGGAGGAATTCGCTAAGAACATCGTCATGCAGGGCGTTCACATGGTCTACAATGCACAGGTAAGCAACGTTTGCTTATAGAATCATCTATTAACCATCTCTTCTTTATACCAAAAGCACAGATAATATAATACTACAATACAGATACCCCATCCCATACTGATTTTTTGGTAAGTGCTAACTTCTTATTTTACTCCGCTTATTTTTAAAGCCAAATTGGAAAAACAGATGGCGTGACATAAATCGTGCATCTTCTCAATAATAGAGTTCACTTTTTTTTGTCAATTCTAGAGCGATTAGCTAGCTAAATTAAGTGAAATAGCTCCATCTAAAAAGTTAGTTAGCCAAAAGTTAGTTTGAGAGCTTTTGTTAAGAAGCCAAAAGAAATCATCGTAGCTCAGATGTTGTCATTTGTTCCCGTATACTACATCTGTCGTTTCGTGTACACTCGAACCTCTAACTACACCGCAAGGGTTAATCGTTGCGAATGCTTTTATCTAGAAGACTTATAAAAGACAATAATAAACGAACTAATTAGAATATAGTTTTTTTTTACGTTGTAAATCGTACCTTCTGTATGTATGTAAAGCTTTGCACAATTAACATGATTAGGGACTAGATACTGGTGATAGATTGACAACCCACCTCTCAAAAATCCATAGACCTATTGACCCTCAGTCACTTAACGAGTAAGAAAAGTGGATTATAACAGTCAGATAGACGCTATATTGAAAAAGGGTGACGTTGGGAGTACCTATAACCGCCGAGTGTGTATGAGAAGATGTATGAGTGTCAGGATCGGGACAAATGGGGATTCGTGATCTCTACCTACCCCTCTACAGGGAATCAATCGTGATGTGTATGTATGTATGTAAAAGTAGATATATTATTCTATAAAAGTCCAAAGTTAACATGAATTGTTTTTTTTATTTTTATAAAAGCCCCTCCTACCTTGACCGTGGTGTCCGTGTTTCTGTCCTACCCATATTTTATTAACTCCCCACTAATTTCACGTTTCACGTATTGTTATGTCGCAGGGCCACCCGAGTGGGGAGGCGTTCATCCAGATGGACAGCGAGACGAGCGCCTATTTGTGCGCGCAGCAGAGGCACAACCGCTACATGACCTTCGGCAAAAAGCAACGCTACATTGAGGTGAGAGAACGATGTGGAAAATGGTACATATCTTACCAGCAGCACTGTGCTTAAGATGGAAAACTTATGTGACGAGAGGTTACAAGTCGTCCACAACGAGCCTTCTTCAATCCTATTCCCGTCTTACGATATGCTTAGCAGAATAACTGCACACATTCTCCTAAAGTTTCAGAACAGCCTTAAGCTTTATACCTAAAATTGAAAATACGTGAGTACTCTGATTCCTTTGCATTTCCATTTCATATGTTTTGTTAAATCGTTAAATCCTACTACTTTTGTATGCTAATACATGTTGTCTCTTCCAGGTATTCCAATGCTCAGGCGACGACATGAACCTGGTGCTGACGGGCGGCGTGAGCCACATGGCCTCCCCCAAGGTGCTCTCTCCCGGTACGTTGCTCTCCCCCCCGCCCCCGCCCGCCCCGCGGCTGCTCGCCCAGCACATAGCCCAGCAAAGCCTACTCGCGCGCCAGCAGGAAAACCTCATCCTAGCCTCTCTGCGACCTCCCATGGTTCCCATGCTCCCGACCTACGCCGTCCGCCCCTCCACTCCCACGCAAAGCTACTCCCTCCCGCAAATCATGAGCCAAGCTCCCGTCCTCCAAAACACGAAACGTAGCTACGACCGCGCGTTCGGCCAACCGGAAGCGAGCTCTGCTAAGCGACAGTACATGCCGCAGCAGATGCCTGCCATGTCTATTCCTATGTATTCTTACGCGAATAATGCCCCGATTTTTAGCTACACGAATGCGTCGAATATGCTCTCGTATGCCAACGCGATGCCAGGTGCAATACCTACCGCGTTACCGGCCGGATATGGGACGGCGTTGACAGCGGCACTTCCGCCCACCATTGCGACGCCATTCCCCGCTTCCGCTTTCTCCATGTTTCCTACCTACCCGTATTATCCGGGCGTCTGAGTTTTGTAATCTTTCGGAATAAATACACGACTGAACTCTATGAATTATGATAAAGTTTGGCCTTTTTAGCCGCGATTTAGTAGGTTCAAACGAATTTATTAAAGTTTAAGTCCGCGATCATGTAGTATTTAGTTCTATAAAATTAACTTTATATTAAAATTAAAGAAGAAGGAATCCCTGTTAATAATTTTGAGAAGAAATGAATTTATATTTCCTTGGGTCAAACCGTAGCTTAAGGTAGAGTTGAGTAGACCATAAAAGACTTTCTCTAAGCGATTAGGAATAAGTTTCTGTGGATCAGGGTGCTAATCTATACCCATACAGGGTCACAGATTGATGAAAGCTCAAGCTCAAATACTTCCATTAGGTCAACCGTCAAATGATATCTTGGTTGTTGAATTTATCTCTTGATATACCTTAAGTTAAATTTATATTACTTAGTTGACTAGAGTTGTGAAATGACAATCTACAGTAGCTTAGGAGGTAATGTGATTTTTGACAAAACATTCCATGATCTAAAAGACAGGTTAGGTTTAAGCCTTTTATAAAAGTCTAAACTTATTGTACTTAGTACAGCTACGGTACTTAGTAATTTTATGAAATATTTCTTTATCGTTTTATGAACTAGTTTTTGCGTGTGTTTTTGGTAATTTACTCAAGTTTTTTATTTAGCGCGTTTTGTTTTTCTTTTAACGTTCCCTCGTGTCTAGTTAGTTTATAAAGCCGTTGAATATTCCTATGAATTCCATCCATTGTTATCCTCTCCTACACGTTCCTTTACTTTATTTGTTGCTCACTAAGGATTAACTTTGTCTCTTCAAAATCTAACCTTAAGTTATGTTCACATAAGCTTAATATCATGAAGCAACCTCACACCATTCAATGTAGTTGTGTCCTCTGTAATATTAATATTTTAATGGTTCGTGGATTTTGGAACATCAATCTTACCATATTCTTATCGAATATCAATCGATCTAACTGTACTTATTTTGATGTTCGAAAATCCATAAATATTTCGGGTGATTGTAAAATTCAAAGCCGCTATCTCGCCAGAATTGGTTAACAAAACTTTCTAGTAGAATACAAATGTTTTAAATTATGACCACGACAGGTTTTGGGCTTCCGGAGGTGTTTTGGTGTAATCTTATGTATTTGTCCTTCATTCAGTGGTTTCAAATTAATAATAGAATAAGTAATGTCATCATCATTCGGTCTTATATCAAACGATAATTTTTTATCATTTGTCTAATGTACTTTTTCAATATTGTTTCTTATTTTGTAATTGGAAATAGTCATAAGCATGCATGGACTTTACTCTGGGGTCATCCAAATTGTAAACAAAACACAATATAAGGCATGAGTCGCTTTTAGAGTTCTGACGAGTATAATTGGTGTGCATGACTATTAAGTCATATGGAATATACAAGACAATTATTAAGTCTTGACTTGGGTAGCCATGAAGGATTTTTATAATATGGAAACTGATTAAATCGTAATATATATTGGGCAAATATACTTTGTAAAGAGAGTCCAGTGTTTCAAAAGATTTCATTGGACTCTATACCTTTGTCTATCAAACATTCCTTGGACGAAATAGTCAACAAGAAGCCATTTTTCTTTTGAAACTCTTGGTCTCTCCGAAAGAACGCCACCTAGAGGTAAGTCTGAATCTGCAGTCACTTTTTGGTCAGCTGTTTCCAGAGTATGAGCAAGGACCTTGGTTTTATCTTTGTTAGTTGATACTTTGGTATATTTGTTCATACTTTCGGCAGCAGCTTTATAGAATAATAGCTCGCGCTTTCTATACTGCTTTTCGAGTCACTTTCATATTTCTTTAAATATTCTTTTATTATATTTACGCTGGATGCTTTTTCGTCTATTTGTCTTTGCTTGTATACAAATTGATTTAAATATTTTCTTATGAATTTATTAACAACGATCCCATATCAACTATGGTTTTGTTTATTCATTAATAAAGATAAATAGACGAAAAATGTGCATCCAAGTTTAATTGAATTAGTGACTGGAGATTATGGTGTGAGGATGCATTTAAGTCATCAGTACTTACGGATGTCTTTCTGGGTGATTTTTCTATTACTAGGTGATGTAGTTGGAAGGGAAATAGTAGTTATAAACGCTTTAATGGGTATCTACTTCATGTTACAATTATGTGTCGATAACAGTATCAAATGCTTTTCAAAGGTCAATCTTTCCGCTTTCAGCTACATCGAATAGTTTTGGAACTTCCGAATTATAAGCGATGCTTACTAGTTAATTTAAGTTTTAGGCAGATCACTTATTTTTTAATAATCTGTGTTTAGCTGGCAAATTATATTAGAATGTTAATTTTCTGAAATAAATAGTTACTTAATATGTTGTGTTATACCATATTTATAGAGCGTTAGGGTTTTCGGGTGGTTGTGCTATTTTTGTACTATTTAACACATTGCTTTAACTGGTCCTCGTGAAGGAATGTCTATGGTTACGGGTTTTACTGCGTCACTGTATCCAGTACACCGCTGTAAATTTAAACTACTAACAAAATATAGTCGAGCGCAACCATTTGCGTATATATCGAAAAACCTACGCTTCGGAGATTTTAAGGTAAATTTACGAGTACATTTTTCCGTTAACTTAACCAAAGCATCCCTTCACATTATATAATAAGTTTTAATGTATAAATAGCACAATCATTGCCTCCTTACCCCCTATACATACAAAGTAGTAAACACAATTAGTGTCCGTTGCATTCACACTATCAAAGGCTGCTGATACATCTAAAAATACAATCCTGCCGAATATTTAGTAAACTGAACATACACAAGACAGGCTGGGCACATAGAATAATCTAATAAACACTGTGATTCGTGAACAGTAACATTTGCATGGAATGCGGTGTATAAAATATATGTTTTCGCTTTGATGTGTAGTTAATTAATAGGCGCTCTAATTTACGATGATAGTGGCCATGGTGATACGCCTACTAAAAGGTAACTGGGGACCAGGGGTGTCACGTCATACACTACTACATAGTTGTCTTCTGCATTCGTTTTAACTGGAAGTGCCTGTCAAGGATTGTATGAAGTGGTAGCCACGGGTACTAGTCGGGTTCTTGGACAGTTAATGGTGGACTCAGTAGCTTGGTGTTGGACCGGCCCGTCGAGTAACATTCAAACATGGTGTAAGTCACGCACTGCTTTGGTGGCCTTTTAATGCTGGACTTGGGTGAGTGTTCGTCTTATTTTTAATAGAATGTAAAGCGTCCTCCCAGGATTCTTCGTTCCGTGTCTTAACATCTATGTGGTGATAATAATCGTTTAACTCTCCATGTGTTTGAGTTCATATTTAGAGTTTTCTGGCATCAATAATAGTATCTTTATCATAGCTTAAATAGGAAAAAAGTGACTCAAAATTACTCATAATCTCTGGAACAAATTAATTTTGAAATAATTTGATAATATGTTACAATATATCATACCATAAAGTAATAAGTATTGAAGGAAATCGTGTCACTAATGAAGCATGTGATGTACTGACAATCATTGATTAGGTATAATCTAAATTCTTCAGTTATCCTTGGTTTCTCATCATCATCACCATCAAATCAATAGTGGTTTTCATTTATTATTAATAAACATATTAAGTATACGATAGCTAATCTTTCTTTCATATTTTAAAAGGGATTTAACATTTCCTTAGCCAATATAAATACAAACAAACAGCGCCGAGTTTGTGAACTATCATTATCATCCATATTTCGTAAACTTAGAAAGGAAAAGTCATTCATAATTTTACTCTTAGGAATGCCATAGGATTATATTCTTACTTAATTAAACGTAACCTTAATGCTAACAAAGAAAGAGAACTGAAATGTTTACAATATCTGTGTGTAATAAATCTGTGAACAGGCATATCCTATATGAATATACTGATTTTATTCAATTTATGAAATCTTAAGTTCTATATGTTAAAAAAACGAATACATACTTATTTCTTACCTATACTATAGGACATTTTAGCCTTATTTTTAACCGTTCCATATGATTATATGCTAAAATATAACCTACATATATTTTTACTGTAAGCCATGTTTATAAGCTAAAAATATACCCTTAATATTTGCAGGTCCCGTCACCTATTTCTACCCAGCGCCGATGGGTCCCACGCTGCCACCTCCACCACAGCTCTTCTACTGGGGCTACCCCACCCCACCAGTGTCCCCGCATTACTACCACCATCCACCACCACCTCACCATCAGACCCTGGTAAGTAACTGATTGAAGCGAGGACTTAGAAAAAAGTTATATAAAAGATAAAGTTTTCTTTTTTATATAATGTGAGACATATATAGATTTATTAATTGTTCTATTTAGTTTTTTGAAGGTGTCGGTTAGAGAAAAGTTCATTGTAAAAACCTTATATATCGACACAAAAAAAGACAAACGCGTTCACGACCATTAATCCTTGCGGGGTAGTCAGAAGTTTAGGTGTCCGTCTCCGCAATTGCGAAGGTAGTAATCCTATGGACACCTCGAACTCACGTGTTAACCAGATAGCCAGTACTCAATGTCACAGGTAGTAACCCATGTTGCCATTTACAAGCACTATCTCTATATATCGTTATAAGTAATACTTGTTCAATCTAAAGAGAAACTCATCTATCCCTCTGTGGTAGTTTCATTGTAGTCCATCTTTGACTATTTGGAGAGCAGTTTTTCTGTTAACACGTGTAGCTGCAGAAAATATATTAAGCTAGTCGCTTTTAGCCAAAAGACATTGAAAATTTTGACCGAGACAATTAAATTTGAATCTCTTGTAACTATTCTTTCTTTCACAGATCCCTGACGTCATGACAGTTGGGGCTGGTTCACCGCTGACTATTCCCCCGGCGGCCCCTTGCAGTGAATGGCCAATATTTATGGTCAACTAAACGAGAGAAACGATTATTTCACTCTTTCCAATGAAACATGACTGTGATTAAAAAAACAAGGGTAGTATAAAATTTGTAGGTATCATTTTTTGTTTCGAACCTAAAATAATTTTGATAAAAGAGAACCTTGTTGCTTCATACTGAAGTTGTGTTTAAAGTTTTTTCGTTAAAACGCACTTCCATGTTTCATTAGAAAGAAAAAAACACTAAGACTAAAGACCAATAGAAAAAAATATTTGTAGATAATAAGTTTTCGTCACAAATGCAATGAATAATATATTATTATGTATTTAGCAGTAGATATTATACAATTCTTACTATTGTTACAAGTTACCAAATGTCAAAATAGCCTTAGGTGCAAAAACATCCATTAAGGCGATTTTCTCGTATTATTTATTTATTCGACTTGCCAAAACACATATTGAAAATTTCTACACTGATCTTGGCTCAAAAAGAGTGATATTAAGATAGTTATTGACAGTAGTTGTTATAGATTAAGTTGTTGTCTTTTAGTTGAATTTATTAATTAATTTATTTAATAATAAATTGTGTCGCAATTTAGTTTTATAAAATTTATGGTCACCCTAGTCTTTTCTTCGTGAATTGTTTGATAGGGTGCTGATGTTTTAGAAATAAAAATAATTAAATTATTTAGTTTATGTTAAGACCAAAAAATATTCCTTTTTAGTTAATAAGTTGCTCAAAGTAAATATATCTTCTCATAGTTTATATTTAACTGTATGCCATTATAATTAATCTATCAATAGTTACAATCTGTGCGCTTAATGACATAAAAGAATAATAACAAACGTCATAAATACCCACACATGACATATACAACACATTTTAGTGCTATAATATCAAAACGGAATATTGCCTAAAAAATGAAACAAACTGAAATAGGTAATTCAATTATCATGTACAAAATACAATAAATTAATGCCACAATGTTCCGATTAAGGCAAACTACACAAACTACGAAAACACAGATCTGGTTCTTATATTATGCCAATTCGAGAATAGAACCACGATTATTTGAGTCAGTAAGCACTAAATCTAAATGTTTAATGTTGTTTACAAGAACCAAATTATAAAGTTTCGTTTCTCTATTGTATTTAATAAGATTAAATAAGATTTCTATACATAGATAAAGTAAGAGATATTAAATGAATAGTTAGTTATTCTGTGAATGCCCTTAAGCTTTGTTACAGGCATAGGTAAGAAAGTTATATAGTTTGCTGTTAAGTATTTTTCATGTTAATTATTTAACAATTTAATGAAAGTTATCTCTCTGTTAATTCTATTTTTATTTTATCAATAACCATGCCGATTCTAAGATTAATTTTAATCATCTACAACGAAAATAATATTTAAATCTTTTAAGTGTTATGATTACCTAATTAGATTTCTGAAATCTTTATTTATTGAATAATTATTCTTTAAAAACTAATATTTGCATGTAATAAATACTTACTCCAAAAAGATAAAGAATATTTTAATAATAAAAAATCGAATTGGTGTAATAGTTAACGATATTTCCATGAAATATCTTATTTAGAACACATCAAATATGAAAAATCCTTATATAAAACCAGCCTTCACCAAGTAAATAATTAATAAATCACAGTTATTATATTAAACTAGATAAATTGTTATTTAATTTTTTTTACTTGTTATTTTTTTCTTTTTTATATTTATTTGATTATGCATAATGCATAGTAGCAATAAATTAGTTTTAATGAATATTCAAACGACGAAATCACTATCGTCTTCCATTGTTCATAATTATAAATAAGTTTATTAATATAATTAATGTTTAAACATAAGTAATTTAAATTTTTAACTGCATGTTACTCAAAACATTTGATGTTATGATCAGATTTTTTTATTTTTGTCATTGTTATAATCCAAATCTTTCGACTAAGCTTTGGTCAGTAAAATCCATGACTTTAAACAATAATTTTAGTCTTTATTACATTTTTTTTAGTTTTATACTCTTTTTAAATATTCTTTCTATTTAACTTAGGTAAGTCTGTGCCAAGATCGTGTTTAATAGGTAAACGTTCTACTAATTGGATATTTTTTGGAAAGATATTAAAAAACACAATTATAGACTTTAAAATATTAGTTTAGATAGAGATAATAATTAGAAATACAATAAATACTTAATAGTAGGAATCCTATTTGCTCAAAGTAGATTTAGTTGAATATTAGAAAAAAACTGTAGGTACTTATAAAAGTTTTATTGGTAATTATTAGTGACATAAAATATATTTTATAATTTACCTATTTCAAAAATAAGATGAATTTTAATGAATCGGAATCCCAGTCTAAATTAATACCATTTATTTTCTAGAGTTTTTCTACAATGTTTTTTTATTAGTTATAATTAGTATCAAATGCGAGAGAATAAGTATGAAATTATTTTAAGATCTGAATATTGAATTACAACGAAATGAAAAAATATTTGATACAAATCTTTTTATATTTTATGTTAGTGACTAACATTGTTTATTAATTTTAGTTGCAACGAAAATTAGAAACAAAATATAATATTGTTATAATTTGTACCTAGACTAGAGATATTTAATAAAAATTAAACAATCCTTTTGTTACTATTTGACTTTGTTCTTTTATATTTAATTTATTTGTTGTTACAAGTTTAATTTAAATATGTTACATTGAATAGATCAATTTTTAGATATTTTTATAATATTATTAATAAAATGTTACACTATTTTAGAACTTTCCAACATGATTTTTTTATGCTTAATTGCCGTAGAGTACCCGCCACATAAGGTGGCAGTAGCCAAACTTGGAACTAAATTTGACGTTTCCGCCATTGCGTGTTATTTTGTATGAAAGGTAAATTTAGTATTACCAGCGTTGTGTTTTTTGCCCACTCTTTGTAATTTTTATGTTTGTTAAGGGTGATTATAATAAATTGATTTCTGGAGTTTCTTGTTAGTTCTTCTCCAAGGGTCTCCGCTGAACTTCTTCTTCTCAATCGTTACGCTCTTATCAGAGCGGTCGTGGTCTTCATGACGTGGCATCTTGAGCAGCCGAAATGGTTGGTGAACTAACCTCGGTAAAAATATGTAAAGACAATGCTCAGTGCCATGTTTGAAATAGTTTTTTTACATACATACATACACATCACGCCTGATTCCCTTTAGAGGGGTAGGCAGAGATCACGGATCCCCATTTGTCCCGATCCTGACAGACCACTTTCGCTTCATTGACATTCATACATTCTCTAATACACTCTCGGCGGTTATATGTACTCCTAACGTCACCTTTTTTCAATATAGCGTCTATCTGACTGTTACATATATGTCTTATTAGGCCGGCCCCTACGTAACCGCCCTTCCACTTCACTCATATATATTCCTTTTGTCAATATATAGTTTTTTTAATTTGTACTTAGATCATAAAATAACTTTCAAAGAGAGCTTATGATAGGGCCTATTTTGAATAAAAATATTTTGACTTTTGACTTTGGTATATTAATTTGTTTTATTTGAGTTTATAGCTCTGCAACCAAAGATCGTTACAAATGAAACCTCAATATAATGTATCGAGCCGTATGGCACAGTGAGTGCTAGTTTTGGCGTGTTTACTGGCAACACTGGATTACGCGACTGTGGCGACGCCTCCAACTGCCACCTTATGTGGCGGGTACTCTAGTTAATTTATCATTTTTCACGGCTGTTCAAAACCTGACATGAATGAAGAATTTATTTTTCTATCCATAATTTTATTTACATAAAATATCTTCTATTATTTTTCCTGTCTTACTCACACTGTTTAGTACAGGCCTATTCTTTTGTATCCTTTATATTATATGATCGTGGAAAGCGATTATTCAATCCAATTTAACAAAAAACAACAGCTATATTAATGTTCTTCAGTTCGGCCTAGTATGTATTATTATGTAGCTGAAATAAAAAAAAACATGACGCGCCACGAAAGATGAGATTTGTCACGAATTTGTTGATAGTGTCAAATTATAGCGCCAAAAATATATCAAAGTTTGCCTTGCATATTATTTTGCATAAAATTAAAGAAAAGGTCGTGTGATCTATATCTTTCGTGTTACGCTTACATAGTCACAAAGTTAAAAGTATCGTGCAATCACTTAGTTATAGACGTGTAGGTATATCCGATGCCAAACCAAACGGTTTCTGTTGTAGTGAAGTGTGAATAATATGTACTTTTGAATACACAAGTATTGTCACAAGATGGTTGTTTTAATTTTACCTCGTTCCAGCAAATCATCTAAAGATACCTCAGGATCGATGACATCAGGCTATTTGACGCTTATTTTGTTTGTTACTGCAATATATGTATAGGTGAAATGGAGGGCGTTTCAGAAGGAAAATAAGTAAAAGATCTTCATTAACAAAATGACTAGTCGTAAAGAAACCTCTAGAATGTTGAAATTACAGGGAGCATCGTCATAGGACTACATATATGCGATAGGAAAAATACTCTTCTCAATAAATGATGTCTTAGTACTTTACTCCCTCGTCCGTAACATCTTGAACATATCAAATCTGCTTTGAAACTTGTTGTTTCAGTTTGTAGATGTTTTTAGTTGAATAATATCTTTTCGGAGTAGCCGACAGCTGACTATCAAAAAGCATGGTAATAGTTTATCTAGTACAATGGTTGGTTGATATATCCTCACGGATTCATAGAAGGTAATAAAAGGGTAAAATAAAACCATTATCCATGATTCTTCACATTTATTATGAAAACACTTAACTAGACACTAATAATTAACAGAATGCAATCTCATCACAACATTTTAAGAGAAATAAAGTCACTTGTAACCTAAAAAATTCTCAAACAAACCCTGCAATTCAAATTAAAGTACCTCATGAAATAGCTACCGCGTTTATTAAAGTAAAAAAAATACTAATTACATACATACACACATACATTCCTTTTTGAGAGGATGACAATCTCGAACGTATATCTCCTTGGTCACTTTTAACATAACTATGTATAAGAATTACGCGTTAATATGGGATATTGGTGACATGTTCCTCTTATGTATGTAACGAAACTGTCAAATAGCACGGAAATACATATAATTAAACCTGGGGCCTTACTCCACTAATGCTTTTTGCACAATAACAGTTCAATATCAGATCAGTAATAGTGTGATGTTGGTATACTGTATTAGCAAAAGTGACAAATGTCGTCATTTTAGAAGCGAATGACACTTTTGCCGATTTCAATGGTGAAATTTGTCACGTTTTGTTTTACTGATCTGATATTGAACTGCGCTTGTGCTAAAACGCATTAGTGCACTAAGACCTCTGATATTATACTAAAGGAAATTAATACGTATATGTAAGTAAATTTATTGGTCATCAAGGTTGGTTTTTGAGGTTTTCGTTATGAATTAATTCGTGTTTCTAACACACTGTAACATAAGTATTTGTACTGGGCGATATAAAACAATAGTTCATGGGGCTTACATATAAAAAAATCACAAAAATAAAGTTTTAAACGGAATTACAGTACCTAACCTAGTTATTCTTTATACATTATCGTAATACTTACGTAATCTTACATTAAATGCAATATTGTTCTCACATTAAATACATCAATCACTGTCATAGTTTATTTTCAAAGATAGCTCAAAAATAGTTTAAAAATAGATGATATATTACAAAAAAAGAAAGAAAAAACTGTTTTATAATTACTGTCGTTTCGATAAATGAAGAAAAATATTAAATTTACATTATTTTCTGTTTTAATGTAACTGTTGATTCGAAAAACGAAGGAAAATATTCAATTCTCAGTATTTTATAATATGAAAACAATTATTGTTACAAAATTAAGTAAATTACATACCTTTGAGAGATTTTTACTATAGAAATTAATTGTTCTTGAAATAATTCATTATTTTAGTTGTGTTATCCTGTGTCTATATACAAGCTTAAAGCTCATAGGATTATGAGTATATTGAATATTTTACGTTTAAAAGTTGGTTATTTTATGCGCTAAATACGGTATGAGACTAACAAATACTTTTTTACACCGTCATCAATCGTTCACAACCATGCAATTATACTGATCACAGATCTTCGCTCAACATGTTTTTCTATCCTAATTTTAGTGTTACGTTTTATTATTAAAAGTTAGTAGATACCGTAAATAAGGAAACGTTACAATGCTGGCAAGGGACATCGTACATTGAAATACAATTCAATATTATTAACTTTTATGTTATAATTGATTAAGATACGGATATCAATTATTCTTAATTATCTTTTTCTTTGAATGAAAAAATAAGAAGTTAAGCTTTCTACAAGTTATAACTAGAACTAAAGACCAGAGATCCAAGTCTACTAATGCGTTTCAGCACAATCGTAGTTCAATAATACTTCAGTACTATAGTATATTCGCATTAAGAAAATAGTGGGATAATGGGACGTGACAACGGTTGTCTGCGATTGGTCAATGTGGCATCTTTTCTCATTAACTAACGTCTCATTGGTCAGTTTACCCTCTGAATAGCATGACGTCACTATTTACTTAACGCGAATAGCGTATAGTGTGAAGTTAGTAGTGGATTAACAAAGGTGCCAAATTTAACCACTGATGATAGCAATAGTGTCAAATATCTTCATTTTTATGCTAATTCACTAACAACTTCACACAGTTACTGAAGTAATATTGATTTACGATTTTGGAAAAAGTTATAGTGGTCTTGGGCCGTATTTTTTAGCATTTTCGTAACGTATTAGGCCTTTTTATGTAATAAACACATATATTTGGAATGCAATTTGTTTTAAACATTTTAAAGTATTCGTAAGATCGTCGAAAGAAGTTTTAATAAGCACCAACGGAGGTAGTGTAAGCACGAGAAGTTTAATCATAAAGTAGTATCAGTATAAAGAAAAAAATAAATTGAATTTATACGTCAAGTTTTCATAATTTAATCTGTACATAAAATCAAGCCTGTATTTGCATACTATGGAAATGTATTTTAATAATATTTGGAACAAATCATTGTTGCTAGTATGCTAAAAGCTAGAATTATACGTATTATATTACAATTGATTTTTTACATCCAAGTTTACATTAGATATTTCATATGTTCATGAGTAAGTTATCAGTTTTAATATAAGTTTGTGTTTTATTTCATAAAGATCTAATGTATAATGCGTAACATTGAGTGACAAATAAATAAAATACTTTCGGAATGTCGATTATAGTCACTCAGATATTTGATTTCCAGGTTTGAAAATAAGATAAGGTACATCCCGATGACGGTATCATTTACCATTAAATTTCATCCGAGTTCGGTGTTTGTCGATGATAAAGTGAACATGATAGCAATGTTTAAGTTCTGTAACATATCTCACTATTTGTTCAGTAATTTTGGAATTATTTATTTTTATTCCTAAAATCTTGTGTTAGAAACGAGAAAAGACTATGAATGCAGCCACATACGATCAAATAAAAAATTCGATTATTTCACAGACTAAAAAAATCATAAAAAAAATATCGTACAAATTGAAAAATTGTTTACGTAAAAAAACAATAATTCATAATTGTCATACAATAAGTCCAAAAATAAACCTACAATTAAGTTTTACTTAACGCTAAACATTAATTCGTATTCTATGGCAACTTAACATTGTTAAAAATTTCAGGAAACGAACTAGCCAATGTTTTATAATTAAATTATATTACAACACATTTTTTTATGGAAATTGGATAGCCCTATAAACAGTTACTAATATTTATATGTGCGTATTTGGAATGAAATACTATATTTCATTCCGTTCAAAGTTTGACTGACATATTTGTAGACTGTATACTGCAATATGTCAATTATTTTTGTAATTTATATACAATGAGGTTGCAATCATTCAACTATTTGAAAAAAAACTTTTCATAGTAATTATTAAAAGTAAATAATACATCACAATTCACGTGTCAATGGCTAGTTCATTCTGAAACTGTTTGTGCGATCATTTGTGGTATTCCTAGAATAAATTCTACACAGAGTAAAATGAGAAAATTAGGCCTTATAGGATGTCCTAGGGTCTAATAATAAATACCGTGGCAGACATGTCGAGTCACTTTTACCTGAAACAATTATATAATAATATATTAAGAGGGAAAACATCATTAGGAAACCTACCCCAAACTGATAATAGTTAGTGCTTGTAAATGGCAACTTGGCTTACCACCTGTCACATTGAGACTGTCTGGTCAACACGTGCGTTCGACGAGACCATAGAATTACTTCCTTCGCAATTGCGTAAATGGACACCTGCGCTGACTACCCCGCAGGGGTTAATGGTCGTGAACGCTTTTGTCTATAAACGCAATTGTGTAGTGATCTAAACAAATTTAAGGAATTTGAACTTTCTATCTCATTTTAGAAGATAACGGGACTTCGTTATTTTATAAACCTTTGCTATTCAACGTTTTGGCCATGTTGCAAAGTCCTTGGTCATGGCTCAACTGACGTGCGAACAAGATGTCTTAGCCATCCAAGTAAATATACGGTTCTATTCACCGTCTACAATCATTTCCCCTACGTTATACCTACTGGGGCCCAAGTCTACTAATGCATTTTAGCACAAATGTATTTTAATATCATTTCAATAATAGTGTGAAGTTGGTATTGTATTAACATGTGTCAAACTTCACCATTGTTAACAGTAAAAGTGTCATATTTCAGTTGAAAAATGTCTAAATTGACACTTTTGCTATTCCACCAACTTGACACTGTTACTGCATTGATATTGAATAGCTATTTTGCAAAAAGCACTATTGGACTTGAACCCCAGTATATATGTCATCTGTCCATTACTGATAAACATATGGGAGGCCCACTAGCAGTGAACTGATATAGGCTGATGGATAGATTGGCTTGTTACCAACCTGGTTCAGGGTTTCCGGTGGAACTCGTGCAGGCAGAGCTTGCAGGACCAGGAGCCCTCGGGCGGCGTCTCCAGCGGCGGCGCCAGGCAGTACATGTGGTAGCCGCGGTCGCAGTCGTCGCAGAACAGCAGCTGGTCCTGTAAACAGCAAGGTTAGTTGATGGTATATGTGTGGCATAACGGCAAAATGTCCGTTGCCAATAAAATATAATAAGACAGGATTCTCCTGTCAGAAAATAACAACTAATAAATTCGTGTTTCCACCGTAATTTCGCAGCCTCATTTTAATTGTTATTTGGGAAAATGTCTACCCATCCCCAAATATGGCATTATATTAATAAGGGCTAAGTATGGTATGGTAATGAGAAAGAGTATATTTGGAATGAAAGTTATGTGAGCTTCTTTTATTTTAAATTACATAAATGTATCTGTGAGCCAAATGAATGTTGAAAAATTATTTAATTAAAATAGTATTGTATGTATATTAATACGTACAATACTATTTTAGTTAGGCAGCTGAAAATGTTGGTTTTGATGGGCTTCCCAAAATTCACAGTTTAGAATCTATAAGTATAGTCTTAAATATATAAACATTATTTAAACCCCACTACCTACTCTTTACATACACAGACTGGACTTTGTGTGTTGTATTACATACAGTATTTTCAATATTTTAAATTTCTCATATATTAATACAACTTCAGTCGTCTATGGTTCGTCAACAAAGTCAGCAGCTCAGTGAAAGTTGAAAATACAAATAATTTATTTCGGCTGTTTATTTAGTCAGTTGTAATGCCAAATTGGCTAAATATGTTGCTTTGGGATTATATTTGGATCCTCAACTGGAACGAACCGAAGAACGAGGAAGAAAAGATTTGGAGGTTCGATTTCGTTTTTCTTCGGTTGTAGCGGCTGGCGGCGTTTGTGTAACTATGGCGATGGAATAACAAGTGCAAACGCCGTGGCATCAGTGTTTGTACTTCAGCCGACATGACCTTAGTGGTGAATGGCTTAATAAAGAATTTAATAAAAGGAGGTACAACTTGTTGACTCACAACCACAAAAAGTCCCACCTTTTAACACCAAATACTTGTATCTATTACTGAAGCCTCTAAATACTCACATCGTTATCACTGGTGCCGCAAACAGAGCAGCATTTGCACTCGATGCACTGCCAGCGGTACTTGCGCACCGACACTATCATGTTGGCCGTGAACTGCAGGCACGTAGGGTGGCCTGAAAAACGGGGAAGGTCACTCTACAAGTTTACAAATGGGGGGCGTAATTCGTGAGACTAGCTTGTGATAGATTAAACGGTATAGTACGAAATTAAGGCAAAAGCTCTAAACCAGTCATACGCTCTGTGCTAAACTATGTTTCGTTTGTAAGCTTTCCATTTGTTGTTTTATCTAATCTATTCTAAATCAACGAGGATGATATGTATAAATCAGACTATTAAGTTAAGATAGTAGTTCTTAATGGAGCGTAGAAAGGAATTTGTAATTATCATCTTCCATAAAAACTTTTGTCGAAGTATACGTAGACTATATTTATTTTATGACACGAGAAATTAATAAACCCTATTGAGTGAATAAAATATGGTAACATTTGTTACGTGCGTTTCTGACAAAATGATCTCACGAATTACGTCTTTCAATGTATATGATTGAGGCGATAAACTTTAATCCCTTTAAGATATGCAATATACATAACCCTAATAACTAATATAGCCACCCCAATGAATTTAGAAAATAATCAGACTTAAGGCATATTTTATATCGTAATACTGAGTAAACCCGACCCAGCATAAAATGAAATATATTGTAAGGCACATAGTTTTCTTACCTCATATACTTGTCCTCGCTGTAGCTAATCGGTAACGAAAGGTAGGTTAATTCAGTAAGGTTCCAATCAAAGGGGTAACGAAAATCATGTGCCGAACAATAGTGAAGTTACGTACAAATAAAACAAACCTAGTAACACGGGCACGTACTTAATCATAACGAAAACAATCGATACATTCATACAAATCGTGAGTAGGGAAGTGCTTTCACTATTCTTCAGCACAATTCGATTAAATTAGAACAAAACAACTTAAAACTCTTACATCCATGCATTTAATCGACAAGTTCCTCAATACAAAGCCATAGGTATAGGAAACGTCTTAACTATTCTTACACACCGTAGTGTTTACACAAATCAAGTTTGCACTTCCGTACTTACAATTTTCAGCCACTACTTAATTGATAAGGCACGTTGAAGACATGTGGCGTAATATTATTAAACAGGATGACACGTGAAAGACATTTAATATAACTCCATATAACAAAAGACTTTGGTCCTGACTTAGAAACTTCTTATAAGTTTAACATACCATCCTGACTTTATTAATTTTGTCGATATGTTACGAAATAACAAGTACCTTTAAACTTTAGTACTCAATAAACATTTCGGACTTATTATAAACGTGTTTTTGGTTATGTCCGCAAAGTAGTTCGAAACATATCGACAAAACAAGTTGATAAACAATACATTAACCAGCAAATTATCGATGTAACTACAAAAGGGCGTAAGTGCGATTCACTTCAAGACGATCTTTCATAAAATTAAAGGAGTACAAAATAGTACAATTTGTTGCTGTTTAGGCAAAGACAAAGTCCTTACTTGGTAATTAGAATGACATGAGCGTATTTTGAAGTTATCATACAATTATAAATAAATTAAAATTTAAAAGAATGTAACTTTTTTAAATATTCCACTTACACCCTTTTAATTTATTCAACGACTAAATAACAAACACTTTGGATTGACAGCTGTTTAAAATGAACAAAAAGCATAAACTCTCCGATACTCTCCATATACAACAGAGATTCAACTAGGCATACACTGTCTTTGGATGTTGCAAACGAACATTATTTCAAAAGCTTACATTTGGTCTAGGCAGACTAGAAAAGCGATAATAAATGGTTCATGAAAATAAATAGCTTTAACAACATATATAAGCTCAGCAACAAACATACATATTCATATTTAACATAATTAAAAGCAATTATTAAATGATTTCGCATTTCTATATATCAACAACTATATAAACAAGGCAATTACATAACATATGTATGAATTAATTAAACTTATGGTATTTTTGGGTAATCTAGGTGAAAATATGTTTTTTTTTTAACAATAAGATATTTTGTAATAACATAGTTCAGTCGTTCAATGATAGTATTAAGATTTTGTAACTGGTGATAAAATAAAATATATGTTCAAACTAGCATTGATTAAAAACAAAGGATTTCTTAATAAATTATGAAACATATGCATATAAAATTCTTTGTAAGTATTAATGAAATATCTACTTATAATCATTAGCAACAGATTTATTGATTTTAAAAATAAAGGAGTAAAATAATAAATTTAAATAATTCAACAAAGAACAGCTGTATTCAAAAGTAAAATAATTTAAAATCTGTGATATAAGATTTGGTAATTAATTATTGCACATTTGAAGCACAATAAGGATTGATTTGGTATTGAATATTAATTCTCTAATATTATAATCGTATGCATATATTATGTACACGAAAGTATATATTTGTAATATATTTATGACTAAATATTCATTTTTTACTTAAATATTAAAAAGTTTAATATTAATGCCTTAAAGTTTATATAGTACTTTGGAAACCATGCGGTTATAGTACTTATATACAATTATTTCTGTAATAAAATTATAAAATATCAATAATAATGTGAAATAATAGTTATAGAGTCAATATATTGGCACTTATTCAACTATATTTTAACAAAGCACTAAAACACATTCTAAACTATTCAAACAAAACAGCAAATAAAACCTATATGTACTAGTAATAGGGAAATTTACATTCTTCATATGTCAATGTTAAAATGTCAATATTTTTAGTCACAATGATAAAATTTTCATAATTTAAACTACTAATATAAAGAATTCTATAGTTATTTGATAATTTTTGACTTTCCACTAATCTTATGTTTTGGCATAGTTTAATAACAGCAATAAAATTAATGAATTATTATTCTAATATAATAATATAATCTTGACGTTTAACACACACTAAAATACAACTTAACAAATAACAAAAAAGAGTAACATACTTAATTCTATAAGTAAATAAAATTATTTTATAGTGTTTGGTTTTTTTTTTGGAATGTCATCGAATTAGCAGTCAATAAAATTACAGACAAAATATTCCAAAGGAAAGAGAATTTTGTGACCCAAAACGTTTTAAATTTACTAGTTGTAATTAAGTAAACTCTTTAAGTTAGGAATGTATTGTCAATGAGTACTTACATTTCATGCAAAACTGACAAGTCGATAAATAAACTTTTGTTTCAGTCTCACAAACAAATCAAAGACGTAATATTATATTGAAATAACTGAGTAAACAATTTAACTTGTTTTTACTCAAAAAGGCACTAATAGGAAGGTAAAGAAAACAATGATCTACATTGCAAAAAATACTAAATGTAACACACAATGTAACTTCAATCTTCGATACAATTCTGATTATTTGTCGACCAATCAATTTCACCATTCACTCACTCAGTCATTCACTCATTCGCTCTCCGCGCCGCCATTGACCGATCTGAAGCTGATCGGCGACGGCGTCGTTTCGTGCTCGCCGTAGCTCACATCCAACTCTAGCAACTTGGTCTTGGTGACAAAGGTATCGAAATCGTCGGCCGGGTAACTCATTGACGTGGGCACTTCGACTAGACCGTTCACTTTGGCACCCTTACCTGATCGGCCGCAATCGGAGCAGGAGACGAGCTCCTCTGGCGTGCCTGTCTTCTTGTTTTCGCGGTCGTCTCCGAGGCAAAAGTCACAGTAGGGGGACCGGCTCGCCTGAAATTATGAAGCAAACTCAGAAACATGCTATGCAATGCATGCATGCAACAATATTTAGTTTAGATATACGATATGTGGCCTAGGATGTCCCTAATGAGAGATTTTAGGATTTAAGTAAGTAATTTAAATGTACTACACATACGAAACTAAAGTAGGATCAAATTAAGAGTATTTGTAATCACAAAGTTCGAATGAGGCTGTCGGTGTACGTATACTATTGTATATCACTAATATTGTCCATTAACCTTATCTTACCCTGCCATAGCAACCATTTTTTAGGAATGACTTAATGAATTCACGCCCTTTCTTTAAGCATAACTTTACCATCTTGTGACACACTTGCACAACTACGTATATCCAAAAGTAAGACCTGATGAACCACTTACATTTTTCCCTCTCTCCCTGACTTCACCAGTAGGAGCACTGGATCCTTGAGCCGGTGGTACCACTGCAGCAGCTGACGCCGCCGCCGCAGCCGCCGTGCCCGGGGGTACTAGGGGCGCATGCGCGGAGTCTGATGAGGAAGTGTCCGCAGACGCCGGTCTCGGTGGTGGGGAGGGGCGACGCGGAGGTTGAGCTTGAGGGGTACCTGTGGATCAAAGATTTATGAATTTGTAAAGACTACAAGGTGAGTTTTTAATACTGGACCATGTTAAATCGATTTAAAAATAACAAAAAAGCGACTGAGAAATGGGTTAGTTTTATTACGATAGTTTTTTCTAAATACATACACACCCAAGCCAAGAGCCAACCGGACGCCATATTTAATTTGCTTTGGATGTGTTAGTGGTTTTGTTTTCACATGTCTTACGGGAGATAAATCTGAACCACATTTAGGTATGTTGCTACCCGTGGCTAGACAAATTCCGTTAAGGAAATTAGTAATTAATTTAGCAATTATAATACACATTAATAACAGTACTGGACACTTTTCTATACCCACAAACAATACGTTCTAAGTTTAACGTTTAAAAAACTTTTTTTACCAAAAAACTAGCACCTTATTAATATTATTTTCTAAACATAAACTAAACCGACTCGAAGGACCAAAAATCTACTAGATAACACAACACTAGCGATACTAACCAGTGGGTGCCCCGCTGGGTTTATTGAGGAACGTGACATAACTATCCTGGTACTCAGTACTGGGGTTGGCCTGGCTGGGCGTGGGGGTGCTGGCGCCGCCCCTCGAGTCGCCGTCGCTGCCCGCGGCCGGGGCGCTCGGCTCTTTGTGCGTATGCGTGTAGTGGTACACCAGCCCCGCGCGCGTTTTGTACTTGGCACCGCATACTAAAATGGTAAACTTGTATGTAGGATACGCAGGTTACTTGTGAAGCTTAGGGTCTATCTATTTAGTACGTTATAAGGGGAAGGTTCTTTAGAAATCGAATTCGGAATGAAATGAGGGTTTTCGTTTGTCAATGTAGTAGTTTAACGTGAATAACTCGTTACGAGGCGATAAAGTGAGAACAATATATAACAGAAAAACTTAAATAAAAAACTGTGAGATCTAAAATAACGAATAAACAATATGTACTTACCCCTTACATGGTGCCTCCATATTAATTACTCATTCACTTAGTGTACATGTATGTTGTATGTTATACAAAACGTCATTAGAACAGAACATAGAGGCACCACGACGGGGTATCAACCTGAACACGTTTTACACAACCTAACTATCTTTAGGTCATCAATCAAAATCATTCAATCACTTGAAATGTGGAAAATCGCATACTAACAAAAGGAGGGTAGATGAAAATAGAAAAAACAAAATGGCTGTCCCATCGTGTGGTCTATGATCGGTTCTAATTGACGTCGAGGCGAGTTGTGTTGTTTTTGATTGATGACTTCAAGTTACAAACTCATTTACTGAAGCCACGTACATTTTTAAATATCATTGAAATACTGAATGTAGTACATTTATTATATACAACACTATAGTAAAATAAAATTACTTCAGAAATAAATCAAATATTTTTTAACATAAGCCTAACATTCAGTATTTCAAAACAAATTTGATATAACACCGACCGTTATCTACGGCATTAGGTTGAAATAAAGCCCTAACTAGTAAAAATACACACTCACAAATTACAATTTTATTCATCAATTAACATAAATAAGTTTTAAATATAAATTCATAACAATTCTTTGGGCACTAACAATCTATGGATAAACTAGTTAGGAATAGTTTAATGTAGAATTACCTAGGACACAAGCATTACGTTCACACTCGCTACCAGAATATTAACAATTTTAACTATGGATTACTATATATAGGAAGTTTATATTTATACAATATGTTTATACAACAAAACAGGCTTTTATCAGACCTCAAAGAAAATACGGACACCAAAATGCAAACATTAACATAGGTATCTAAGTTACACAGCATTGAAAGTTAAAACTAAGTTACAAAACGCTTTAAATACATTCTTAAATTATAATAATAATTGTAATACACATTTGAAAATAACTTTCAGTCCAAAACTTATTTAAAATCCACTTTTCGTTTATATATAAGTGGTCCTTCGAGCCGTAGAAGTCAAAAATTAATACAATTTCGAAAAAAGAATCATTTTATAACTATGGTATACAAAAAAGGTTCACATTAAATACGCCGCTACATTATTAAATAATTTTCATGGTATTTTTACTATCTATACCATCTGAAAATATTTCAAGATTCAGATCATTTCGTCTGCAAAATTTTGACTATCAAGAACTTTCCAGGAAGCAACATAACAGTATGTTATCCTTGAAAAAACTTCTAAATAACCCATTTACACATATTGAGGGTAGTATATAAAGATATCGATGAATATAAATAACATTAAATTAGGAGCATGACATGTGCATTTTGTAGCTATACCTTGATGTAAATATGGTCTATGGTACACAAGATTTTAAAATCTTGCTTATTTTTTCCATATATTAGTTTTTTCAATCAATTTACGAGAAAATACATTTGAAAGTTTTTTCAAGGTTAACAAGACGTTATTAATTTACAGACATCGCCGAAATATGTAATACCTAAACAAATTTAAAACTTATCACAGACATAAATGAGTACACACATACACATAGCCAACTAATTTATCATTAATAATAACATATTTTTAAATGAAAAGCACATTTTCAAAAGAATTAACTGAACAGCACACATAACTTATGCATCAACTCACTATCTACACATGTTTATAAAAAATCTAAGCTTTATTTTAATATACGCTTGAAATTAATGAAATATTTATTGCGCATCGCCATATCATTTTAGGAACTGCCAAACATGTCAACTTTATTTTAATATGCTAGATCTAAATGTGGGTTACTACCTATTTTATTTTTATAATTTCAACTTCTCAATATATATTTTTTACTAAGTATGTGATTATTCGACGCGTAGAGTATTCTATCAAGAAAAATAATACATTAACATCCTAACACCTGTTCCTAATTTTCTATACTATGTTTATAATATGTTTTCGTCTATCGTGTATCATATAAATGATATCTTTTACTTGAAACAATGCATTGTTAAAATAATTAAATCAGATTTTTACAAAGTTTAAAAAAGATTGGTAAATTTTTTTAATGTATTTTAATATAAGGATTAATCAAAATTACCATTGGATTTAATCTTTAACCTAGTAATAAATACAAAATCTACATAACTATAAAATACACACTATTCATAGCACTACGTACACCTACTTAGTGATGTTTTACTTCATAAGACTTGTTTAGAATATTGTGATGAAATGTATTTTGCCTCAAAAAGTGACCTAACTCTAAATATTTGTATTAAAATCGAATTTCTAAGCTTTTATTATATAACTTGGTTTGAACCAAATATTGGCAGTGTTTTGGTTTTAACGTAACGTAAACGAAAGGCATGCATCAAACTGAATTGAAATAGTTAAACATTTAGATACATTTGTATCAAAGGCCTAGAAAGAGGCTTTGTAAAGAAATAGTCGGAATTGCGAATGCTATGTAGCATTCGCAGCATTCGCAATTAGCATATGTATGCTACATATTCCACAGGAATTCCTAAGTCAATATTTTGCCTAAGATCTTTTGAGCTAATTTTTTTTAATAAATAAAGGTTGTCATATAATTAACTTTTTGCAACACATTTAATTACATTATAGACCCAGTTGTGGTCTTGTCAATTGAAACAAGATAAAATGAAGCTAATTATATTTGCAGGGAAAGAGAAAATTATTTACTTTACTTTAATTCCTATTTTCATGTTACTTATCTAAAAGTCTAATGCATTGAAAATATGTAAACTTTGATTACACACTGGCCTCTTACCTAAAACTACAATTTCAAAGCCCAAATTCAATTTCTCAATGTTTCTTGTATAGATACACTTGAGCAGTTATAAAAAATTTGTAAAAATTGTGTAAATCTGAGGTATTTTTCAAAGGCTTCTACAAATCCAATACAATACCATAAGGATTTAACTATAATTTAGAAGTTAGTGTCTAACATTAATGTATTTTTAATCCAAAATGTTTCAAAACTGAATAAATATCTACTAGACAAAACCTTAATTTTCTTTTATAACCATAATAGTTTATATTCTGAAGAAATGATTGAGGCAGTAATAATAATAGGCAATAAAATAAAATTGAATGAAAATCTATTCTTCAAATTCTTAGGACAAAAATAAGTATGAAAATGTTTTTTCAAGTTTTTAGGGCATTGTAATAATGACTGGCCATAATTACATATGTGCTACCATAAAATTTGAAAATATTACATTGCACAATTAGTCTACAATAATATAAACTTAAAATTAAGCTATACACAACATAGGGAATGAAAATTGTGTTATAAGAGTATGCCATTGTAATATCTATAAAGAACACACATAAAAAACATTTCATGTGAGAAAACTTTGCAATTCGCACCTACAAATAAGCAAGATTTATAATTGAAAATTTACTATGAGCACTATTCTATATTCTGTAACTATAAATTTTGCTAAATAATGCCCTTGCAAATAAAATATTATCCAATACCTACTACTAAAATTAAATAGCCACATTAAAGTTTTGTTGATGACTTTAGGGCCAAACATTATAGGTTTCCTAGGTAAATTAAATGTTCAGTGTCATCAAAGAGTCTAGGGCCTGAATTGAGTCTATATATGTCGTGGTTCTGTTTAGATATGTTGAGATTAATACCACATAAACATATTTGCAGTTGACCATAGTATGTAGAAGTTCACCTACTAATTACTTTTAGGTCAAGACTTAAAATTCACCAGGTTCTTACATACCCTAAGACCAAATTATTGAACCACAGGCTCTTGGATAATATAACCAAACAAGTACATAATTTAAACGCTTGACACCTTGTATGTAAAGGACGCTATAACTTAGTAACATAACTTTAAACTACATTAATTACAAGCTTAGACTTAGTTGAAGAATATAAGGCAATAACGAACATGGCGAAGACATTATTGTCTCCTTCTGGTGGACTTACGTTCACATCCGTAGGGCTTCTCGCTGTCTCCTGCAACTTCGTAGGGTAGTGATCCTTGCCCTGCCCTTTTACGACCTCGCCCCTGTAAAAAAAATTATGTATTAATTTTAATACTATTTTCTGTGAAATGACTGCTGGTATAATTAAAAATTACTATTACTGCAGTGTTACAGTGTCATAAGCAAGTTAAACCATGGTACCCTACTGCCTGAAGAGCCTAGTGTTTTGTGGATATGTAAGAAAATACTGATGGAATGGATGAACTTAGAATACTCCATAATAGACTTTAGTGTAAATAGCAATTGTCTGTTCTAAATAGCAATTGTGGACTACATCTGTAAAAATTTTACAAACACACAGTCCCATTTAAGTTCTTTCATTCTATATTTGTAGTGCACCGTCATTTAGATACTAATACCACTGCTGACAAATCTATATTCCAGCATTTTGTTGAGCTTGCCCTTTTCCCAGGCCAGCTGACCATGCTATATTACCTATAAACAATCAACTCACTGCTCTGCCTCTCTTCACAGGTGTATCCTCAACCCCCTGTGACTTCCTCGACCTGCCCCCTCTAGATCCTGGTCCCGTCAAGCCGGAGCCACCACGCTTCCGTCTCCTATTAGCGTAGGTATCATCGTAATAGTCTTCATCTGATTCTGGATCTGGCTCCTCTCCGGTCTCCATCTCATCTATTGCTAGGTCATCGTAGAACCATTCCTGTAACAAGTGTCTTGTTATAGAGACCTATACGAGTAAGATATCACAATATTGACATAAATATTCCCAATTTTCTATTATTTTTAGAGTTCTGTTGGGATTTATAGGGAAAATTGGTGAAAAGTTACTAGGTCATACAATTTGCAACAGCTAGTTAGCTTTTTATATCCTGGATCCTAAATACACCCTTGATTTGCACGGAACATTAAAAAAAACATAGCATGTCTCTGAGTTTCTGTTCACCATGAAAGAGATTAAACTGTATACCTTAGGGTCATCTTTAGCAGCAGTCTGTGAGCCATCTCTGCTATCTTCGCCTACAAGTGCTTCAGCCGGAATCCCTGAACTGTTATCTCCTTCCCCTATTTCTGAGGCATCTAAAACTCCTGGCCAGCCCCATCTTGTTGAAGCCATTGTGAGGTACTGACGCCGAGCTTTTCGCCATCTAGAATAAAGATGCTTCATTAAAGAAAGAAAGAAAGAAAAATAGTATATTCACTGCATATTTACATTAGCACGCAATACAAACATTACAACAATACAAACATATTAGTTACATCATTATATTTTTAACACTAGCTTTCATTCTTGTGTGGATTCCAAATCCAACTTTAATTAGAAATACAATAATAAATATAAAGAACTTAACACCATAGAAACATATATATATTTAGAAAGTAATTGAAGCTGGTGGTGGATAAATGAAACTTTACTTGGCTGTTCGCTAGTAAAAATAGGATAATTGGCATTGTTAAACTATTTCTGCTTTAGTTTGCACTTTAACAAGTTGACTATATGGTTAAATTAAGATTATAGTCAAAAATGCAAAGATACCTGTCTAGTTAGAATTAAAAATGTTTCTATAATGTAATGAACTTACCTTTGTGCTGGATATGTGTAAACTTGTCCTTCTTTGATCCCAGGCATCCGCTGCTTTTTGCTCATAAATAGATTGCTGTGACTTTGGGCTACACCTACAGGAGAATTGTTAAATTTAAATCATAATAGGCTATTTGACACTATTAAAAATATGTTACTAAATGTGGTCATCCTAGTAGGTAATAATATAAAAAACCATATTTAGCTCTATTTTATCCGAAAATATTTGCAAAATAAACATAATAAATTCATATAATTTTTTGAATTTCTTCCTTCACAAGAACGCTATGTGATTGGCTACGCCTCGCGTGACGTTACAGGCAAGTAAACATTGTTTATTGTTATGCACTTAGTGTGATTTTATCGTATTTTCATCGTTTCTTGTACTATTTTTACAAGAATTCCGCAGGACACTATTAACCAGTGATATAAACAATAGTATTTGCTGTCAAAATGGATAAGAATTTTGTACAAGTCGACAATAGAAATCTACCTAAGATGACGCATTTATGGTTGCACTTTTCTTTAAAAATAACTCTGATTATTATGCTGCAGAGCTCAAAAATATAAAAGATGGTATGTAAGCATCTAAGTATTTATTTATAAAGCTACTTTTTATATTAATTTCCGTCGCTGTTTCACAAAATATATAGGTTTGTTTATTAATCCCCTTCAAATAGTGCACATGCAAGAATAATAACATGGTCAAGTACAGTATATTTAAATTAATTACTGAATGTTGCTTAAACATGGAATTCTCTGATACGCCTTATTACACACTCTATGTGAATCCGCAAACTAGCTATTATTTTTGTTTGTCGTACTTGATCTTTGTGTTTACTTGACTGTGACGTCACGCAGATCATATCGCACCTTTGGGACCAAACTCGCACTTGTGCAACTTTTTACGAAAATGACTTAAGTATACAGAATTAACCGCGATAATCGACTTTATATACAAAGCAAAAAGTTTTGAAAATCCTTTGAAAAATGGAGCGGTGAGGGGGGGAGGATGTTATGTCATTACGAGTAATTGTAAGAGAATTTTAGAGTGAAAAATCGCTCTCCTGTAAAATTAGGTTTTTTGCATAAGTGCAAGTTTGGTCCCGAAGGTGCGATATGGCGTCCGCCATTACAGAAACAGCGTTTTTAGCGTGAATATTGTAATTTAAATTTTAACTCAATATTTTACGGAAAATACTGCAAAATTTGCAGAAATATACATGTGGTGTATTAATCATAAAATATACCAACGAATAATTTGAAACAATTTTTCATAATCAGTCAAATAGCCTATTGTGGAGGTGGACACCTGAACCTCTGACTACCCCGCAAGTGTTAATGGTTGTGAATATGTTTCTTTTTTTTAATATTTTTACCTATAGAGTAGTGTGGTGATACATATACAATCACATCTTCTAATCCCTTTTGGGGTGGACAGAACCTCAGAGATATAACATCTCCTAGGTCACTTTTAAGCATAAATATTGAATATTAGTGTTTTGTTGTCATGATGGAACATTGGTGATGTTATGATTTGGCCATAACAGTGGTGTAAGTTTCTTATAATGATCAAGGTTTGTACCTCATTAGTAGTAATAATTTAATTCATAGTGGAATTGTGTATAAATTAACTTTGGATTAACACTCAAAACTTTGAGGCAATTGTAAGAAAGTTCCAATTAGCGTCGGCCGCAGAAATACGCTAATTACTTTGTACGAATTACACTAATTGGTAAGCAATAGTTTCAGAGGAAGCCTATGTACCTATGCAAAGTATGTTTATGTATGTCATTCGAATACTTAATCTTTGTAGTTTATATCGAAAGCGTAGCTTACCGGTCTGGGTATCGATAAAAGGCATTCTCATTCTTCTTTCCGCACATAGTCGAGAGTTGTATGTTGATGAATTTTCTATAATTTCTTTGTAACTCGAGTCGTTCAGGAAACTGCAAAATAGGCCGCAATCATTAAGCGTGTTTAAACATGATATGATAAGTACTCGCCTATGAAAATATCAGTATTTTGTCTAGAATACATTAAAGTCATAGATGTCTAATTATATTATCAAGGTTTTAAGCATTTACCTTTCTATTTTCGCCAAATTGGCTGGATTCACGACCTGTATTTCGGCGGCCGCCATTTTGACTGACTGGCTGCGTCTTTGCTTATAGGCATGTGATTTGAAAAATCGATATTTTACAGTCTTTTAAATAACATCATATTATAAAACAAGTAATAACACTTATTAAATAAAACTAGCTGCTTATGAAAGCTAACTATTTACTTCTTAAAATCAGATTAAAAAATATAAACAATCATCATCACAACGCTGAAGTAACTAACACAAATAAAAATACTAGTATACATAATAAAGGACGTCGGAGAGATATTGTTTCCGAACTTTTGCTTATCCCAAAAATTAGATAATATATTTTGATTTGACCTGAAATGTGTACCACATTTTTAAGTGATCATTTATTTGCCTTTAGTACTAAAGTCCTCCAGCCGGCCTGTTGCGCAATTATGGCAGTTGGCAAGAGAGCCTGATGATAAAAAATTCAACTCAACAGTATATTTAAACATACACTTCACAAATTGTACATACATTCTCTTTTTTTTATTGCGGCGGGGCAGTCATAGCGTCGAGTGCCTATCTCCGAAATTTCGAAGGCATGTTAGATATAAGCGACTCAAAGCCCACGTTTTACAATTTAGACAACACTCAACGTGACGGGCAGTGAACCGAATACAGGCAATGACTATACTTTACATTATATATTATGTACTAAAAATAACATACACATCACACCCGATTCTTTGTAGAGGGGTAGGCAGAGCTCACGGATCCTCTATTATCCCAATCCTGACAAACCACTTCATTGACACTTCGCATACACACCCAATTATGTATGTAATTGAAAAACACATTTTTAATATTTATGGTACATGCAAGAGCCGGGCTTCGAACCTTGGTCCTCTAACAAGCAATCAGAGTTCTAATCCACTTGTCTTTTTAAAATACTAAATGAGACTGTTCAATAGTAGTTCGATTCGTGTTACACTCCATTGTATCGATACTATCTCCTCACTAATACGCTTGTGACTGGCTATCGGTGAGGTCAGCGACTTGGAAAACGACGAATCGTGTGATGGCGTGTCTTCTTTGATTGGAGTATAACCTACTATCATTTATTATTGGTCATTCCGTTCTCTAATCACATCGAACAGGAATTATTTGTGTTGTTTTGGTAAAGTTTTGCGGGAATATTTCTACTTTTTATTCGTTTGGGGAATAATATAATCGAATAATAACTTCGTATCTAAAATAACTAAATAGATTCAAGGTAAAAGAATCCAAAATGTCGGTTTGCTTCTTCGTACCAACTAATTCTGGGTAAGTTTGTTCAATGTTACAAGAAGTTTCTGTATGTGTTTATAAAATGATTATTTTACAAGTGATTGTATAATTTATAACATTATGCTAAAACATTTATAAAATTTAACCGACGTAGTTATATCATTGTATACAACATTATTTGCACTTGATGCAAGTATACTATTGGATAATTTATTAGTTTTTTTGAACTTTCTGTATCTAAGTTAATACAGGGTAGATACTAATTTTTCTTGTATGTATTTAGTATATCCGTTGCAAAGCTTGCCATAAAAGTAATGTTAACAAATTTTATGCAGAAGAGATAATTATAATTAGAAATAACTTGCCTAAACAATGCATAATGATTTAGGTGATTTACAGTTTTAGATTAGTGATTGAAAAATGGAATCAAACAATAGCTATTATCATATTATAATGTAAGTTTATATTATGATGAAAATTCTATGTCAGAAGGTTTCAAATAATTTATCATTTTTGTTTCCATTTACAGAGAAGGCGCCAGTACATCAACAGCTGAAACCACTGCAGAAGTTGTAAGTATACTATATACATCACTAACTGAACATTACAAAAGGTTTTTGCCACTTGAAACCCACTTATTCCTAGTGAGACTCAGTAGTAACGCAGTATCGACACAGTTGTATCTGGCTAAGTTAATTAGTGGTTTCGTCACAATGCTTTTGTTACTGTAATCAACAACAAATGTGAAATCAAGATGGTTTCTTCTGACCCTGCCAAGACTTGTTATTGTAGGACACTGCCCATGCTTGTGCTTTATCTAAAATAGTCCTAATGAATAATTCAGCGTAGCTCAATAATTAGGGGCCAACACTGTATCAGTGGGTAGATCATTCTAGAATCATGTATCAAAGAAAATTATTAAATTTTCATTTTCCTACGAAACCTTCTTGTTCACCGAACAGGTAATAGTCAGTGCTTGTAAATAGCGATATTGCTCACCAGCTGTCACTATGAGTAACTGTCTGGTCAAAGTTGTTGAGGTGGTCATAGAATAACTACCTTCATAATTGTGCAGATGGACACCTGAACCTCTGACTACCCCGCAACAAATAATTGTAGTAAAAGTAATTGTTAGTTTATTTACTTAATTGATACATATTACGCCCGTTTCCCAACAGAGGGGTAGGCAGAGATCATGGATCCCTATTTGTATTGATCATTACTAACTACTTTTGCTTCATTGACATCAATATACCTCTTCATACACACTTGTTTATCTAGATTAATATTAAAGTAATACCTATTAAATAGTTGTTATAATTAACAACGGATATGCCTCTTTGACACGGGTACACTCACATTAGATCACTAAAATTAAGCTTGTTGGATGTAGTTAGTTTTCGGATGGACTTGTTTGTCTTCGTAAACCCTAGTAAAGATAAATTTAGGTGTACTTTAGTAATCTGCTTATTATTTTATTTATGTTATTACATTTATTGAGTTTTTATTGACTTATAGTTTAAAGAGATTCGCGATTTATACTCATGATTAATAATTAACGGGACTTATCGCGTAGGTTTTTATATAATAAAATTATCTTTATTAACCCGACGTTTTGGCTATGTTGCAGTAGCCATGGTCACAGGCAGACTGACGATTCACATTTCTTCGCCTCCACCGCAGTGTTCTGTCAGATTCTTCTCTGACTACCATCACTGCAACTTTTTTATTAATAACACGCGACCTACACACTACACTCACAGTATTTTGTGGCTTCAATTTTATTGACTTGTTCCCGTGTTTACAGACTGTGGAAGATCAGTCTCCGGTAGACCCAACGCAGCAACACATTCAAAGCTTCTGGAATAAAGTCAATGAGCACATTCGGAAGTTACAGCCGGTAAGTGTACAGTCAGTCCCAGTAAGTTTTTATAAGGCTTAAGTTTATAAGAACAAAAGACCATTTTATACATTTCAAAACTGACGCCACTATAGATTGTCATGGCCACTATATGTTTGCGTGCTCCAAAATGAAAAATATTGTCTTTTCTTCTTATAAACATAAATCTTATAAAAAGTTATTGGACTAAACTTTTAGCAATGACTGTACATCATATTTTTAACCTTTCCTTGTTCTGTAACTGAGATGCTCACTAATTGCCTTTTGGTATATTTTAGAATTGCTAATAGTCAGCGTATGCACACATTAACATTGAGCTACAATTGACACTGGGTGCTGGCTATCTACATACATACGCTTTTCAACTTGTGTATATAAAAAGGGAGTATGCCCTTTTTTATTGTGGCGTTGTCAGAGTCAGAGGCTTGAGTGCCCATCTCCGAAATTTCAATGGCATCATTTGAAACCTGCGTTTCACTAGATAGACAGCCCCCAATGTGATAGATAGTTAACTGTATTGCTGTATATAGGCACTGGCTATTACATATACCAAGGGATAGGTAGGTTTCCTCACAATGCTTTCCTTCACCATTAGTGACTGTTAATTATGTCTGTAAATAAAAATCTGGCCATCTAATTGCTATTAATAAATAACTTGCACAATTCAACTGTGCAGATTGTAACATCAACCTCAGATTGCATATTTTTGGATTGATTTGAATAAAGTTATTTTTTTTTATTTTTAGAAATGCCATAAATGCCATATGTATCTTATTACTAGAACACTACCAAGAATATCATACTTTTGTCGCAGGACCACTTCAAAACCCAAGTGTTGCCATTGGCGAGGATTAAGAAGATAATGAAACTGGATGAAGATGTCAAAATGATCTCGGCTGAAGCGCCGGTCCTGTTTGCGAAGGCAGCCGAGATATTCATCCATGAACTGACACTCAGGGCTTGGGCTCTAACTGAAGATAATAAACGCAGAACTTTGCAGGTATGATATTCGTCCTCAGTTGTTTGGGTCTTGACTCTGTATCAGTGGGTACAGGGTTCAAATCCTGTTTGAGCATTTACCAATGGAAATTAATTTCTATGTACATTTTCGTAATAAAATACATTTACAAAATGCATCGAATACTATGGTGAGGGAAACCATCGTGAGGAAACCTACCTGTTCCCCGAACAGGTAATAGTTAGTGCTTGTAAATGGCGACATGGCTTACCGCTTGTCATATTGAATACTGACTATCTAGTCAACACGTGGTTTCGAAGTGGCCATAGAATTACTACCTTTGCAATTGCGAAGACACCAGAACCTCTGACTACCCTGCAAGGGTTAATGGTCGTGAACGCCTTTGTCTTTTGTTTTATCTTATATGTATTGTGGCCAGTTTTAACTGAGTGACTAAAAGAGTGTTTATTAATCTGCCTTTAATCCAGACATGTTATAGACTGTACTAGGGATCAACAGATTCCATTGAGTGATGATTTAGTTAACCTGTCACCAATATTCTATATCAATGCTTTAAAGTATCATACACATACCTTTATTCCCTTTAAGGCTGGTCAGAACCTCAGAGACATAATATCTGGCTTAACGTATGCTCTTAGTGAACAAAGAATTATCTTGTCTCTAAATTTCTCTTCACTGAAAAGTGCTGATATTAAAAATATAATAACAATTTAAATTATAATAGTCATTATAATAACAATATTTTGTATTGTGTTCCAGAGAAATGACATAGCAATGGCAATATCCAAGTCGGACCAGTTTGATTTCCTGATCGACATAGTGCCAAGACATGAGATCACGAAGCCTGTTAAGAAGGAGGAGGTGCAGAGACCTAATGCTGCAGTGGAAGCGACAGTATGTAGTTATTGAATATAAATATACAAATTTAGAAATGTAGTATAAGGGACTGCTAACAAGTGTATAGTACAAATTAAGAGTGAGAAATAAAAAGTGAGAGGTGGTAACCATTGACATTGAATGATAGAATTAAAAATAGTGTGATAAGGGAAGGTTGCGGTTTGAAAGAAGATGTAGTGACTAAGATTGAAAAGGGCATGCTTCGATTTTCATTTTCATTCATTCATTCAACACACATACAGTTTAAGACCGCTAGTTTTATAAGAATATTAAGATAATGCAGATGTGAGTTACTCAATGTAAAAATTTATGAATGCCAATACACCATGTGACATGAAATTATTCATTTGCCTGTAAGAGATTTAGACAATTAACTATTACAAGTGATAAGGTAGATTCATTTGCGATGTTTCATGTTCAGACACTTGCACAGCATTGTCAAACTTGAATTGAATGAAATTATAATAATAATATTTGGACATTATTACACCAATTGAACTAGCCCCTCGGTAAGTACATTTAAGACTTTCAACGTATTATTAAGAAATATATACATATTATATATAGACAAATACATATATAGTATATATAATCAACGACCAGACTGGAAAGCAGTAGAAAAGCATTGTTCTTAACTCTGCCACCACCATGAATTGAACCCGGGACCCCACGATTAGCATTCAGGTGTCTAACCGATCACGCCACGGAGGTCGTCGAAATGAATGAATGGGTTATAAAATGGGGTGAAGCAAGAGAGATTTGTCAGGATCGTTCCAGGTGGTGAGTGATAGTCTCTGCCTATCCCGTTGGGGATAGATATAAAATGGTGTTCTAACGCAACCACTGCCATTGTGTATAACTGTTATTGTTTTATTACAGGTGGTTCCCCCACAAGCGAGTGTGCTGCAGACTAACACAGGGTCCCAAATTGTGTTGCAGCCATGCTCACAAGTTATGCAAGTGAGTTTTATAAGTTATTTATAAGTTTAATGGTAATATACATTAAAAGAACTTCAAAGCTATTTTAATTGGTGTAATAGAGATTGATTATAGTTTTATTAATTCTATTTCTATTCTACTAGTAGTTGTATATCTTCCCAGCATGTCTTAGGAAACTACTAACGCTTTCAGTGTTGATGAACGGTTAAGAAGCTAGCAATTTGTCGCAAATATTCCATAAATACCTTCGCAACTCTATTAGTTACCATAAAGGGGTGATAGACGTACGAGCAAGTACGCGTACTTATGGCTCGACGACCTTTTTCGCTTGTGTGTCACCGTAAGTACGCGTACTTTAAAACCGCCGCGCAAAATTTTCGGCGATCCAACCGGTTTGAAATCTTAAGTGGGTGATAGACGTACGTACTTAAAGTACGCGGTTTTTAAGATCGCGAACTTACTCGGCTCGACGTTAGTGACACACGTAAAGCTTACTCATTTTGTGTTGCGATGTCTTCGACAAAAGAAGCTTTGTGTTATTGAGGAATTATATCGTATTACATTTTAAAAACTAAAAAAATAGACGAAGTCGGAAAGTGTGGGTACAGAAATGGCTTACGAAAAGAGAGCGTTTAGCACATTTGAATTTAATAATAATAATAATAAGCTTTATTCATAAAAACACATTGACATACACAGACAGGAAATTAAAAAAAGATATCATTCAATTTTAAATTGCAATTTTTGCTAATTTTCATTCAGAAACTTCTCAAATTGAGTGATTTCTTTTTTTAATTTCCTGTCTGTGTATGTCAATGTGTTTTTATGAATAAAGCTTATTATTCTTATTATTAAATTCACATGTGATAAACGCTCTCTTTTCGTAAGCCATTTCTTTACCCACACTTTCCGACTTCGTCTATTTTTTTAGTTTTTAAAATGTAATTTGATATAATTCCTAAATAACACAAAGCTTCTTCTGTCGAAGACATCGCAACACAGAATGAGTAAGCTTCACGTGTGTCACTAACGTCGAGCCGAGTAAGTTCGCGATCTTAAAAACCGCGTACTTTAAGTACGTACGTCTATCACCCACTATAGTGTCGACTTTGGAAGTATAATTTTTTAAATTAGAGTAATAAAGTAAGTGTCTCGACTTGGCATTCTATTTCTCCCAGCGATAAAATACTCGAATAGTGTACAACAGTCTCTGCAATAACAACTATTATATTTAAACTCGCGAGACTTGTTGCTTTTGTTTGTCTGGCGAAAACCTAGCGTAATATCACTACATAGTATAAAACAAAGTCGTTTTCTTTGTCCCTACGTCCCTTTGTATGCTTTAATCTTTGAAACTACGCAACGGATTTTGATGCGGTTTTAATAATAGATAGAGTGATTCAAGAGAAAGGTTTATATGTATAATAACGTCCATTAAATAGTGGAGTAGGCTATATATTTTATACCCGTGCGAAGCCGGAGCGGGTCGCTATAGTATATTCGCTTTAAGAAAATAGTGACGTCATCAAGGTCTCCATGATTTAACTAATGAGATTTTATAGGGGTTGTCTGTTATTGGTCAATGTGACTTCTTTTCTCATTTACTCACGTCTCATTGGTCAGTTTGACCCCTGATTATCATGACGTCACTATTTACTTAACGCGAATAGACTATAATATTATATAAAATCTCTTTTCGTATTTGTAAACGACCCTACATTCATCACATAAACGTTTTACTCAGAACCAAGCATCAGCAAGTGCAGCGCCGACGGCGGCGGCTCCCGTGGTGCAGAGTCCTGTCACGCTGCTACAGCAGGTGGTCACTGCCTCCGGGGAGGTGCAACAAGTGCCTGTAAGTACGCTTTCGGATATACGGTATAGGTGGGAATACTGATGGTATGAATAGAATTGAAAAAAGGTGTCATACGGTATAGGTGGGAATACTGATGGTATGAATGGTATTGAAGTGACGTTAGGAATACCGTCGAGAGTGTATGAGAGGATGTATGAATGTCAATGAAGCGAAAGTGGTCTGTCAGTGGGACAAATGGGGATCCGTTACTGCCTACCTCTATAGAGGGAATCAGGTGTGATGTGTATGTATGTATGTATGAATGGTACTAGATGAAAGGTATACAGGTTGTACCCAACGATAAGCCAAAGGCAGCGGATACAAAAAGTCATCGCAGTGACCAGAAAATAATAAAAAATCTCTCTGTGGGTGAATTGCAGAGTGGTTACGTAGAGGTCGGCTCAATAAGAAAAAAATATTGGAATAGAGTGACGTAAGAAGTACCTATAAGCGACGAATTTGTATGAGGAGCGAAATAGGTTTTCCAGAATGAATCGGGCTTGATTAAAACAAGTTTTTTTATTAATTTAGTTGTTAGGTTCAGAGATGATCAAAGAATTATAAAAATATCTTTCATAAACTTTCAGATCCAGCTATCCCAATCTCAGTTGAACATGATCAGGCTCCAGATGCAGTCGAACCCCAACCAGCCCATCATCATTCAGGCAGCGGCACCCACGCAGCCCATGCCTCAGATATTGCAGGTATGATAACCATATTTATGTACTAAATTTGTGTAGTAACATGTACAGTCAGCGCTAAAAGTGCAGTCCCAGTAACTTTTTATAAGGTTTAAGTTTATATAACAACAAAAGTATAAATAAAATTTTAAATATTAAAACTGGCGCCATTATGCATTGTCATGGCCATTAACGTTTGCGTGCTTGGAAATGACTTATATTCTCATAAAAATACATACACTTAAGTAGTTATACGCTACTATGTCAGTTTGTTACGTGGCATAGATCAAGAAATTATAAGACTACATTACTTTTTATTTCAATTTGCAGGTTTCCTCACAATCTCAACAGCAGCCTCAACAACAAGTGTACTTACAAGTGGCTTCGTCACAAGAAGAATCATAAGTTAATACCAACGTAAACATTTTAGTACAATATAAGTTCCTGTATAATTTTCACTCTGGTTAAATATCTGGAGAACCGTTTTGTCAGTTAAACTTTTGACTACCCCCAAAGAAATTAGTGGTTACCTCTCAACTGTGCATCAAAATAAATGAAAAGAAGTATTTTTTAAATATGACAACGTGATATTTGGAGCCCAAGTCCACTGTTCAAGGTATCAGTTCAATATCACTTGTAAGTCAGTGTGAAGTCGTTAGTGGAATAGCAATAGTGAGAAATTTCGCCATTTTTCAGGATATATTTGACACTTTGGCACACACACATTTGCTATTATTACTGAAGTGATATTAAAGTACGATAGTGCTAAAACGTATTAGTAGACTTGGGCCCTTGGTATCTAGAAATGTTTTCACTCCAGCCAGAAAATGAACACTGAACCCTTGGTTTTGAGTTAAATCATTTTAATGTACCTTATATATAAAATCTAGAATTTAAATTAGTTTGGAATATGACACTTCTTGTCCAAATGGTGGAAGCAATCACAATTATATTAAGACAATTTAATTTTATTATATCGTTTAAGTGTAATTATGAATTTTGTAAATATTGTAAAAAAAAAAATAAACGAGTGCTTTGAAAAGAAACATATTATTTTTATTTCAATCACAATGTCATTTTACAAGGATTAAATCATTGCATTTATTTATTTATTAAAATAATTGAAAAAAAATACACGGTTCCCCTTGAGCCGTAAATAAAATAATTAAATTAGAATCTTGAAACAAAACACGACATTAACTAAATAAAATAAATCATTTAAAAATAATTAAAAACAAATGATACTTATGCTAATAAATAATATGTACTATTTTACACATTTAAACAGAGATGCTGGCACCCGGCCTGAAACAAAAAAATAGAATTAAACATGAATAATTAATAATTCAGTAAATAAGAGGTAAATGGGTAAATGTCACGTTCATTAAATGACTATTTACGAGACTTGAGACTTCAAATGTAACTCCTTTTATATATTTGGCCGATAAACGAACACTAATTAATATGCAAAAATGTTCTCCATTATTCATGGCTAGCAACACACCTAATATTAGCTATTAGGTACCTTTAATTTGTGCCTTCGGGGATTATAGGAAAGTTGAAATCCAACTTTGTTCGTCTAGTATACCATTATGAGCCTACAAATCAGATTACAAAAAAAGACAACCAGATAGACAGTAGGTAATCAAGGTGACAGGTGATAGGCCATGGCGCCATATACAAGCACTGACTATTACCTGTTCGAGGATATTGCCTGACCTGAATGTAATATTCGATGCATTTCATAAATGTATTTTTATTACGAAAATGTACACAGAAATTCATTAAATTTCATTGCCATTGCTACATGTTGAAGCGGGATTTGAACCGTGTACCCACTCATACTCTGATACAGAGGCAAGCCCCAAACAACTGAGCTACGTCGTATGTATGTAGTATGTATTACATACACTATACATATTGAATTATATCCCTCACCGTATTCAATCGGGCGTCTCGTTGTGCATATCTCTGATGTTGGCCACGTCTTCTATGAGGAGCTTCAGCAAGGTCCGCTTAGTGCGACAGTCCTCCCTTATGACTTCGCCCGCCCTGCGCCGAATCTCTTCGCGAAGATCGCGGTCCATTGCTTCACATCTACATTAAAACATCGTACATTCTTACAGATACTATTGAAACTTCGTAGATACTAATTTCCTGTTACTTTAAGTATACCTTTTATTATACACATTGTCTGGTTATCTCTTCTACACCTACTATCCATCTTAACTCTACTATTTTTGTATGCAATTCGTTCATCAACTCCATATTTCATAAGGGATATCATGTTTAGTTAATTCTCATGTTTCATTTGGCAAAATCATCACTCACTCATCCAATCGTCACTACCATATATACTAATTAGTATATTAGTTTTTTTCTGTCCAACTCCATTCCTGTCGCTAATTCTACTTTCATTATGTCCTTTAAATCTTACATTCACTTACCGACTGTTATACATATTCTGCATAAGTGTATATATTTTATTCATGTCATTTAAAAGGCGAGATATCTGTGAATGTATCGTATTAAACGTTACCTTTCCCTCAAATGCACGAACTTCTGTTCCGTAGTTCTGACTACTTCCGTGAACATGTTTCTGACGTCTTGCATTGTATCCACGAACAGCGACGACCTCCTCCGGTTTATCTCATCTTGGTAATCTTGGAGATTCACGAACAGTTCTATGAACCTAGTAATCGATAAAAATAAATTTCAGGGAGACGTTATAAGTATCTATACTGTCGAGTGTGTATGAGATGTATGGACGTCGATAAAGCGGAATTGCTTTTGTCAGGATCCTGACAAATGTTTTCGTGTTCTCGCCCTATAGGGAAACGAGTGTGATATGTTAATATTATAGTATACTTATTGAACTTCTTGATGCTCCAGAATCGTGTTGAGGGTACTAATTACCGTGTACGTAAGTATGCGTCGGAACTGATTGTAAATGGCGACACGGTTGGCCTCCTGTCACATTAGGTACTGGATATCTGGCTAACGTATGAGCTATAACTTAACTTATGTGACCCGTGAACACCCCGTTAGGGTTAATGGTCGTGAAATGCACGTATTCTTATATAGACTTACTTGTGGCTAGTCCGCTGGTGTATTTCAAACAGGGTCGTGTCGAGTTTCTCCAAAATGTTATCAAAGCTTTCCCTGCAGCTGAAATGTGGGTCTTCTTCTGTAATAGAAAATAAAAAAGATATCAAAGAAAAGTTACCTATGCTAGCTGAGACCCCTAAAACAATAATTTCTATCAGTCGTTCTTCCTAACATGTCGTATGAGGTGACTAAGGAACTAGGGGTAAATTGAATCTATTGGGTGATGGACTAGCAAACTATCACGAAAACCTCAGAAACACGATAATATCTGCTAAGTCACTTTTTAGCATGAATATTGGTGTTATGATATCATATGGAACATTGTAGACTGCTAGCCCACTGACCAACAGGTTCCACTTACCCTATGTCCCTTAATCCTTAGACATGGCGAGAAGAACGGTAGCTAGTTAGCATTCTTTTTACAGTTCACACTAGCACGGTACTATTTATTACATAATATACAGACAGGAAACAATGTAATACATACCTGTACTATTTTTCGAGTCCTTGATGCGATCCAGCCATTCCTTGACACTGGACATACTCGAAGCAGTAGTGAGAGATGGTGAACTAATTTCTATGTACCTTTTCTTTATAGGCATAGCTCGATTAGGTACACTAACTTCTGAAGACTTACGTTTTAGACTAAGTTCTTTAACCATAACAGGTGTTGAACTTCTTTTAGACATAGCTTTGGTGGATTCTGTTATTTGTTTGTCTAGCAATTCTATGTTTTGGTCGAATATCCCTTTCATATATCTCACGTCATTATTTTCCTTGTTTTCGTCAATTGTGTTTAAGTTTATTGGATTTTCTGCTATTATATCTTCAAATAAGTTCATATTTATTGGTGATATGACTGATTTACGCATGTTTTCTTGACTGGTAGTAACTTTTTGACTTCTGTTCATGTACGTTCTAGGATTTTGGTTTGTTTCTGCTACTATTTCTAGTTTATTTTCGCTATCTGAACTTATTTGTACGTTGGGCGTCTTTCTGCTAACAGATATAGCGCTTTTCGATGTTAAAGAACTTCTTGGTGAGGGTAACCATTTCCTCAAATCATCGTCTGATAATCTTCTCACAGATACAACAGGGGTTTCAACCTTTTCACTACGCTTTGCAACCTCTGGGCTATTTTTACGCGTTATCTCATTATTTAACCACGTGAAGTAGTTTTGTGATTTAGGACTTAGGTATTCGATGTCTAAGTTCCTAGGCATTATGTTTTGGGTCAAAGCTTTAGGACTGGGTGGTAGTTCGGTAAATGTTCCGTGCGCGTTAATAGGTGAGGGTCCTACGGTTTCCATAGATTTTTCAGAGGATAGTTTATTTTTATCTATAAAGGAATCTAGGTCTATTATAATTTCTTTATTTTTCTGAGATCTTATAGATTTTATTTCTTGTACTTGTGGCTCTAAATCAATGACGGGAATTTCTTGTTCGCGAGATTTATTGCGAACGATTTTACGATGTTTTATCTTTAGGGCTTTTTTCTTTACATTTCTCACTTCAACTACGTTATCATTGGTTGTCAAATCTTGTACGCCATCGTTGTTATCAATTTCAGGTTCAATGTGATTTTCTAGTTTTTGCTTCAGTTCCAGCTCAATCGGAACATCAACACTATTAGACAAATCTGTGAAATTGTGTGTGGTATCATCACCGTTTTGTATGATCCTTTGGAGATCCATCATCATTTTGCTGGACGAAACGGACAACTGATCAAAATCTTGCTTTTTAGAGACCGTTTCAATAATCAATTGGGGTAATGGACTTTCAGATTTGTTAGACACTTTCTCAACAGCAGATTCGCTTGCCTTACTTCTGTCCCGTTTTAGAGAGAGTGGTTTGTCTTTACTTCTGTTACGTAGACGTGGCATTCTCCTAGTCGTTTCTTTCACTTGTGGTTCCTCGGAAACAATATTTTCTAGTTCTACATCAGGAATTAGTTCCATTTCTGGTTTCTCTGTAGTTTTAGTTTCTATTTCTGGCTCGTCTCCGGATTTAACATTAACTTCAACTATGGAAATATTTAATTCTTCCTTCGGTAAATCTCTCATTCTTTCATCAACAAGATCTTTGGCTTCTTCAATGTGGTTAGCAAATTTCTTTGCCTGTCTTTTAAGTGGTTTCCTACGCTTATTAGTTTTAGCCTTTGAACTTTCATCTGCTGAGCTTTTGCTTTCTGAGTAGTTGTTTCTCCTTGTAGTCCTACCTCTTTTAGATGTGGTTGTTTTCTTAGTTTCTTTGAGGGTCTCAGCATCAATCTTCTTCTTCTTGAAATCTTCATCTTCACTGTCACTTGTGAAGTTGTATATAGCAATATCGCGACCAGTTGTACTCTTATTAACAATTTGGACATCGTTACTCCGATTTTCTTTAAGTTTATCAAACATCTCATTGTTTTTCCGCGTTTTTGGTGAAAGTAACAAGGTTTCTGATCTAGATTTTCGATTGCGCAGTCTAGTTTTAGTAGTTTGACGTTCGATTTCGATATCTTTGTACGAGGCAGCTGCTGATTGTTGTGCTTTGTGTTTGAATATTTGTGCTTTCGGCGAAGCAAGTTTTGAGAGAGGTATAGAATCTTCTTCGGTTTCCGAGATATGCACAGTTGGTTTGTTTATGTCTTTGGTATTTTCGATTTCTTCATACTTTGGTGAGTATAGCTTTCGCAATTTTCTTGTCACGCGTTTCGGTTGGTTTTGTTTTCGTACAGGTGATTTAAGACCGGGATCTGTCTGGTTTTCATCAAATCTTTTGTTTTCAATAATGTTTTCAGGTACAACGTTTTGTACTGGTTTCGTGACTGGCTCTGACTTTTCAACAGCAGTAAGATCTACAGAATTTCTAATTGTGTTCTTAGGTGTTTCGTGTATTATTGCTGTGGTAGTTAACTGGACGGATGTAGTGTATGGTGACTGTGTTGGCATGTCAATATTATCGTTTTGAATAATATCTTTAGTTTTCTGATACGAGTCACATTTGACCTCTATTTTTAACTTATTAACTGTCTTTTTGGGTATTTTATTATTTTTCTTAGTTTTACGTCCTTTTTTAAATGTTAGCTTCACTTTATTTTGTTCAGGTGATGCTTCATTTGTACTGCCGACATTCAAAGCAGATTGTTTCTCATTCACAATAGCAGTAATTTCTTTTTCGGGCTTATCAAGTAGACTGGCGCATTTATCCATATTAACACATACATCATCTATAATGCTGTTAAGACATTCAAATACATTAGGGTCAATTTCAATGGCGTTTTGTCCATCTAATTGTTGATTATTTATATTATGTTCATCATCGTGACAGCTTAAGAATCTATCAAAGCTTTCACTACTTTCTGACGAACTTCTGTTTACGCGCTGCGCTAGGCTAGGACTAATAACTAGTTCACCATCATTAGTTTCACGAAAATGCTGAGAAAAGAAATGCTCAATATCATTTGCATCTATACCGGGCTTTTCTGGAACATCATTACTATTATCACTACTGCGATAGCTCTTAGCGTGTCCTGTTCGACGACGTAAATTCACATAACTGATCGAGGCTATAGTTTCTGTATTAGATTCATCTGAGGTTGAAATCACTTGTTTTGCTGGTGGTTTGGGAACGTGGTTGAAAGTAGAATTCGAAGTATTAACGTTCTTAGGCGTGCTTGGGAAATTCGACAACTCTGAACTTTTAAGAAACACACATCCGTTAGGTTTATTGAATTTACGTTTACTATCATCGGTAGGCGTGTTTTCGATGACTTCAGTATCAGTCTCTTGACTCTTCTTGCCTTCAACACCTGTATTAATCCCACTATCTCTCAACGTATCTGGGTCTCTTTTATGTTGTAACGCTTCTTGTACTAGTAAATCTACTAAATCATCATTCTTACTCTTATTCAGTCTTTCAATCGTACTATTCAGAACTTCTTCATTATTGCCTACTGTAGCTACGAAAAGGCAGCTTATAGGTCTTTCATCAGTTTGGTTTGTTGGCGATAGTTTTCGTGTTTCGTTACTAGTGTTAACTTTTTTGTTATCAGATCTTTGGTACACACCACAAGGTCTAGGCTTGTAGGAGGAACTGTTTGTGGTGTTGCTGAGGATACTATCATCAGGCTCGGTGTGTTCGGTAACACATGACAAGTCTGGGAGAGCGCAAACACTTAATGGTTCCTTATCGTACTTGAATCTAGGTAAAGACGAGAGTTTATCGTGAAGCTGCAAAGAAAATGTAACATAATTTTATGAAACACTAATTTTCAAGTAATACTAAAATAATCAGACTAAGAAATTCGTTGTCAGATAATCAATCAATCTATTCCCTTATGAAAGTATGTTATCATTATCATTCAGGATGGAAAGAATAAAATATATCAGTTTTTCCGGAATTTGCTAATCTCTGCAAGGACAGTTTCTTTCTAACGATTTATGAATAAAAACCAGGTCTAATATTTAATTAGTATTAAATTATACTACGATCTTAATTTTAAACTTACCTGAAGTAAAGACGTAGTAGAAGTTGAAGATGGCGAATTCCATCCAGATAGAGATTTTCTTTTGCATACCATATGACCTGTTTAATATTTATGATGAATGGATGTTAAATTTAAATTATATTCCTAAACCTAAAGATGATGCACGCGGAAGCCTATGGGGAATTTGGTGTTTATACATAGTAAAACGAAGAATTAGTACAATTTGTTAGCGATTGTTTTAATAAACCCTAATGTTCCGAATTATATTGTTTCAAGGCCTGAAGGTGTGGTTAAATATATTATGAAGGTTTGTTTTGGAAAGACAGAAAATTGAAAACTAATTTTGATATAATTTTACTTAATATACTTAGTAAATACTACCGAAGTGTAGGAAACACTGTTTGCAGTTAGATTAAAACCTAGCTAGATAAATATCTAATACAAAACTTGCAATCACAAAATTGTATTCTAAACAGAAGCTATTAAGATCATTTGTAGTAATTGGGATGGAAGTCAACATTATCACACTTATTACTAGTAGTTGTTGCGGTTATAACTTACCAGATCGTCTATATTGCTTTACTGATGGGGCATCGAATCCATTTACTTTGTCTTCATCCTAATTTAGATAACAAACAAAAAGGAAAAAAAACGTAAACAAAATGAAAAAAAAAGTATTGAAGAATTTGCACCTACCCTCAATTTGAAATATAAATAAAGGGCCGATTACACAAAGATGAAATCAGTTAAAAACAAACGGCAAATGAATATAAATTTTACTAATTTTCAGCCATTTTCACAATCTGACAGTTAATCATAGGAAGGTTATATTTCTTCAAAAGTTAACTTGTGAGTCTAAAAATTTAATACTATAAATGAACTTCTTATAAGATCTAATATATAAATTGGACCCACAAGTAGATTATTTACCAAGGTGAGACCAAATTAAATAGTAGCGGTATTAAATATTTTACTCCTCAAGTTTATGGTAAATAAAATAGAATAATTTTATGTTGAAATTCAGAACTTCCACGGAACGATAGCATTAAAGTATGAATCAAATTAATTCATCATAGCCTACGCTAGACAGAAGAAAAGTATAATTGAATTATTGCAGATGAATAAAGAATTAAACTTACAGATCCACTAAAACGTTTGAGGGTCTCAGGAATGAAATTCGGGGATTCTGTCGCATCTGTTACGTTACCGTTCTCTTCAAGGAGGTACTGCAATCAATACGTAATATAGACGACACTTTCCAGTATATTTCATAATAAATATTTGATCCCTTAGAACTCTTGCTTAATCAGAGAGCTGATAGCCTATCATGTTACACATTGAATTTTTTTGAATTTCAGGAGTTTCAAAATATTGCTGTAAAATATTGTTCTAAATGCCGTAATGAAAAATATGTTACGTTATGCGCCACGTCCTTAAAATCCGAAAGACACTGTCTCGAGCTAAAAATATTGAATCACTTTCAGTATACGTAAACAGAAAGTCTGACAAGGGTCGCTGGTAGTGGTTGGCTGAGGGCCACGAGTGATCGTGTTTTGTGACGTAACCTTGGGGAGGCCTACGTCCAGCAGTGGACTGACATAGCCTGATTTGTTGAATAAACCACTTACCTCATACTTATCACCAAGGGTCTTCCTGAGCGCTCCATCAACCTTTCTCATGTCACTTTTCGTACTGATACTGATGTTCAGGCTATTATTGTAGCCCTCTAGGAGTTTGTATGTAGCCTCGTATAGGAAGGTCGGCTTGGTGAGCGTTTTAATCGATATCAGGACTTCTTTTAGTTCCCTGTTTTGAGAAGGAACGGAAATATTGGGTCACCGAAAATAACCAAAACTTCGTAAGTCTGCATACCTATGTATATGTCTAAATAAAAGAAGGTAGAACAGGCAAGACTGATTCTCATTCGATCACCAAATATTACTTTTTTCTTTGGTTAATGGACGGACGTCGAACTGTCAGATTCAGTGTTGAAAAACATCGTGAGTAGATATACTTCTTCCTCTGTATAGATGATATTAATGAAAATAATAGGTAATCCTTGAGTTTGAATCAATCTCATAAAAAATATGAAATAATTAAGATTAGGGCATTCGAATACGAGGCCAATGATTAAAAAAAAGTCAATCTAGTTGGCCAAAGACTATTTTGAGGGTAACAGAAGTATCTATTCACTAACCTTTGCAAACAAGCCGTGTGGACACTCTCATTCGTAATAGTCAGCTGCTCGTGTGAGGGTAGTTGGCAGTTTTCGATGTTGGCCAGCACGCGGGGGTCTAGCACAACTGTCAGACACCCGGCTGACGTGTTTATGTCCAGCCAAGTCTGGATGGATTCTTCGCCCTAGTTAAAAGTACGTACTTGACATAAGTATGAAACAAATTCAAAGTGCTGGTTAGTACTTAAATATGATGTTACTAGCATCCAACTTTCCCGATTGTCAGCGATAGTGTCAATCGCTAATATTTCTAAATAATCATTTTACAAATCTAAATGTCACGTTTGTTTTCTCGGAACCTTTTAATCAAATAACCACTTGAAAAATCCTATAACACGCTTAGAATAAAGACAGTACAAATATTCAATAAATGACGTCGTGTCATGCCATTTCAACACAAAAGTCGTTAAAACTCACCGTGACAATAGTTAGGGATCCCAGTACAATTTTTCTGCATACAACTGAGACTATCGAGTTCGATGTCCGGTTTAGCACGTTTAGGAAGTCCCGTGCGTCCTGTCGGGAAGCGACATACATTAATATATGAATAAGAGTTTCTCGGAGTCTTTATACCTAATAAGCTATGACGTTTATAGCTTAGTATAAATATCCGGGTTGTGGGCACATCGATCTAGATCATCAGTGTTAGCTTGCTTCCATAGATATACATATACTCACGACAAACGGGATAAGAATTCTTTATTTATTTGTCGATCACCTTTATCGTAGTATCCATAAGTGTAGTGATTATCTCAACATGTAATAGTACTGTTACATTGCGACGCGATCACCCAAAAGATTAATTTTACTGCCTCTTTCGCGTCCTACAGCATACTACAAGAACGGCATTTAGTTACCATTCTATTTCTAGAAAGCACGACCTACCAGTGGCCGTAATACACCAATTCCTTTTAGGCAAAATCATATTTCGATATAATCACCATCGCATACTACGGTGAAGGAAAACATCGTGAAGAAACCTACCTGTTCCCCGAATAGGTAATATTCAGTGCTTGTAAATGGCGACATGGCTACCACCCGTCACATTGAGTACTGACTATCTGGTCAACACGTGGGTTCGGAGTGGCCACAAAATTACTATCTTCGCAATTGCGGAGATGGACACCTGAACTTGTGATTACGCCGCAAGGGTCAATTGTCGTGAACGCGTTTTTTTTATTCACCATCGATAACACTTCAATGGTGTTAACTTAGTGGAGTAGCAAAAGTGACAAACGCCTTTGTACCACCTACTGAAGTACGATTTTGATTCTACTTAACTACGATTAATCTAAAATGAACTAACTAGTGGCGTTCGGACCTTGCAAGATTTATTATATTATTATTATTTAACTCTTTATTGTACACATAACACTTAAACATAATACACATTAGTGATGGAAAACTTAATTGTTATGCACAATTGGCTTAATTGTTACACGATTAGTAAGACATACCTGAAAGAAATCCTTGAAGTCTCTACCCAGGAACATGTCCACAGCATCCTGGGTAAAGACCTGCTTGGGAAACCAGACCCTGGCTGCCTGCTGCCTCACGGGCTGGCTGTGGCGGCCCACCAGCCAGCGCAGCATCAGCTCCAACGCGCTTAGTTGGTACGGGAAGTAGGCGGCTGAGGCCATTTGGGTGGATAGGTTGGTTCTAGAAAGTTGGGTTTAGTGAGTGGGTATATGGTGTGGCAAGTCATCGTGGAAGAGGCCAAGACTCACAAAGGGTTGTAGCGCCGAAGAAAGTAAGTTTACTTTATGGGGTAAGGTGACTTAAGAGGTAGATAAGACTAAAATATGTTAAATCTTCGGTGCAAAAGCTATCTAGCTGATGTGCCATTTGGCATACTAACAGGAGGACGATTCAAAGTTTTAAAAGTTCGAACTTTGAATAAAATCCAATTTTTGTTTCTTATTGTGAAAATTGGACTAGCCAATTTAGAAAAATCTAACGAAAATAGGTTTTATTAAATTTTTTCGACTTTGTACAAGTTTGAATCGCCCTCCTGTGAAAATGCAAAATCCTACATCAGCGAAATATGAAGTACTAGCCTTTCCATCGTCGAAATTTGAAGTAGGTATAATTTTTACTTAGATCTCTCTCATTATGTGTCAGCAAACTAAGAGGTTTTCATAGATAGTTTTAGATGAAAATAATTAGAATTAATAAATTTTAGATATCTTTAACCCAAAAAGATTACTGTATACATTTGGAGACTATTAAATATCACACCATACATATATCAACATATTTCGTCATACCGGGAAGAATGGCAGCTAATTAATAATATTTTAACATCTCATACAGCATTAACTTTAGTCACATATAGCCCAAACATATACTGACACATGAAAAATACACACAAAATATACTTACAATCCGTCTTTCACCTTATCTGCCATCCCCGCTCGCACTTCACGGCTTGAAGTCGCGCAGAGCACGTTTAGACATCGTAATATCTCGTGTTTTTGTATAGACGTTAGTGATTCATTTGCACTCATATCTATTAAATCCTCTGATAGATTGGCTACTAAATCATCTTGTATGGCTGGCTCTTTAGATTTTAAAATCTGAATAAAGATTAAATTAATTGTACTATGTTATGCTGCGGCTATCATGTTTTTATTATATTATATACATACCTACTAACTGAACGGCAGACTTTGTAATTCGTATATTATAAATTCACGTCCTTTAATCCTTTTCGGGGCAGTCACAACATAGGAGACAAAATGGAGTCACTTTTAGCATTGATATTAGTATTAAGCATGATTTGGAACATTGGTGACTGGTTGCTACCCTATTGAGTTCCATTGACCCAAGTCTCGTAGTCGCCTCCTATGACATACCGGGAAGAACGGCAGCTAGTTAGCATTCCTTATACTTTCCAAACTAGCATGGGAAGTATTTTAATTAAAATAAAGCAAATAGTCAGCGTCTTTACTCGGAATCATTTGACACGTTGGGTGCTGACTATCAGATGAAACGTATGTTGGATGTAGGGATAAATGAAGTACCATTACACTTCGGTGTTAAAAAGACGATTCGAATAGTCGAATCTCTATGTACTCTGTAAGGGATAATAGTCATGAGGTGTATGTAGTGTATAAATCTTACGTTGATAAATTTTAGAAGTGTCTTGAGAAAAATCCACCAGTCAGGAGAATCTTTGAAGAAAGGTTTTGATGATTCCAGCCAAAATCGTAAAAGTGAAACGAAATCCTTTGTATTGTTTCGCCATGTTTTAGTTGGTGGTGCTGCCAATATTTTCTCAAAGATGAACGATGCCGCGCCAATAGAATGATGCTTACTAAAATACTGTAACAAAAAGACGCGATATCCATTTTAGACAGTGTCATAACATTGATAAATTAGAGAATTAAATCTACACCCACCTCAATTTCATACCCACGAATCTTCTTCAGGGCATTCAATGTCGTCACATTACAAGCTACTTTTGATTTTCGATCACCATCTCTGGAATTTAATTCATTGGTCAGCGCTAGATAATCTTCGATATTTTTAATATTGTTCATTGCTTTTGATATATCCATTTTGATATTTTCTATCGAATTTGTAGTAAATATTTTGAAGGCGTCTTTTTTTCCCGCCGCGAAATACACTTGGAGACCAAACAAAATGTATCTATGCTGAGTTGATAAAAGTCTTGGATTTCTTGTTTTATGCCATTTGCTAACATAAAAATAATTTTGTAATTTAATTAATTGGTGTTATTGTTATTAGAAGTATTTCAATCGGGATATTTATACTTGCCATAACGAGAACTGTTTCTTTTATATAATGTCAGTTAGTATTTTACATCTAAATATATTATGACTTGAAAATTCTGTTTAAAATAATAATTTACATTACATTTATTTTAACAAAATGGGTCATCATTTTGCACTTACTTAAACCCTAAAAATATTTAATATGTATCTCAAATTATAGTTTGTGATAGTCTATACGACTACTTTATAATGACCTCATGAACTTTACGTTTCGGTCTACGTATTTAATACTTTTTAAAACCAAGCATATTCTAAAATATCAATTTTATTCAGCAATAGTAAATTAATCTGCGTAATAATTTTAAATATATACAGTATTATATGTGTTTGGATATTTTTTATTCTAATATGGTATTTTAAATTATTATGAATATAAGGAATTCTAGATGAACGAAACGTAATATAACGATCTTTTTTGTCGCATTATTCTATTATGTTGGCTGCAATGCATCAGAAGGATCCGCGAAAATGAACAGATCACTCGCGGCTTGTCGTCTCTTGATTAGGATTATTCGTATTTATTGAATTTATGACGACACTTAACTCTGTGATAAGATGTGGTGGTGATGCGGTATCAAGTTATTAGTGATAACAGTGCTACATGGGTCGAGTGTTATGAGTAATGCCTCCGGTAGAGCGTACGTGAGTTGCGACTCGGTGCATTTCGATATTATGCCGCTTTTGCGTGAAAAGTGCTACAGGATTAAAACATTATGATACCAGTCGTCTACACCGTCCACGGAATTGCCTTATTCTTCATGGTGGCATGGATTGTCCTGTGGCTTATACACATTATGGCCTTGTCCTACGCAAAGTGGAAATTGTACCGGACCGTGGAGCGTACACCCCCGGAGACTCCGTATCCTGGTGTATCGATACTGAAGCCCCTCACCGGCGTGGATCCCAATCTATTCTCCAATTTGGAAACGTTCTTTTCGCTGGATTACCCGCTGTACGAGATACTATTCTGCGTCGAGGATGAACAGGACCCGGCAGTGATGCTGGTCACGAGTCTCATGCACAAATATCCCAACGTGGAAGCTAGGCTCTTCATCGGCGGCCGTCGCATCGGAGTCAACCCTAAAATCAACAATTTAGCCCCAGGTTATGAGTCGGCGCGACATCCCCTGATCTTGGTGAGCGATGCGGGAATCCGAATGAAGCCGGAAACGTTGTTGGACATGGTCCAGCACATGACCGAAGGCGTCGGCATCGTCCACCAGATGCCATTCACCTGTGACTCCGAAGGTTTTGCAGCTGTGTATGAAAAAGTGTACTTTGGCACTGCCCAAGCCAGGCTGTACCTTGGTGCTGATTTTCTAGGGATCAACTGCCACGTTGGTATGTCATCTCTAGTCAGGAAGTGTGCGCTAGATGAAGTTGGTGGTCTAGCTGCCTTTGGAGAGTATTTGGCTGAAGATTACTTCATGGCTAAGGCCCTTGTGGAACGAGGGTGGAAGCTGAGAGTTTCATCACTGCCAGCTCTGCAGAATGCTGGAGGAAGGTCCGTGAGTGCCATGCAGGCGCGGCTGGCGAGGTGGGCACGTCTTCGAGTGGCGATGCTGCCGGCCACTGCCCTGTTGGAGCCAGTGTCGGAGTGTTTGCCCCTAGGTGCAGGAGCGGCCTGGGCGGCCTCAAGACTGTTTAATATAGAGCCATTGCCATTCTTTCTGGTGCATGTGTTAGTGTGGTTTCTGCTAGACTGGCTAATGTTAAGATTAGTGCAAAATGGTTCTCCGCCGTTCAGTAAGGTGGAGTTCCTGGTAGGTTGGGTGTGGAGTGAGTGCAGTGCGCCCCTAGTGCTGTTGTCGGCACTCATCAAGCCCGAGATCTCGTGGCGAACAAGGACATATCGGTTAGAATGGGGCGGCAGGGCCCATGAGCTGAAGCAAAAACTCAAATTTTGAAATTAGAAGCACAACTCGGATCTAAGTTAATGAAAAGCTTTAATTTGAAATATTTATTGTTTTAAACGTGATGCAGGTGATTGTGAGTTATCATTGTGACAGCTAAGAAATAAAGGCATAATAGACAAGCATAATAATACAATTATCATAATTAGATAAAGTAATGGTACAATGGCAATATTAACAGCTGAATTCAGATCCTTTTTTGAGGGTGTACCTATTTAAATAATCTAGTTATTCAGTAAATATTTAATAATTTATTTTAGCATACAGTCTGTAGTCATATGCCACATACAACATTGAATTCTCTATATTATGGATATATCATTAGTATTCCATATCATAGAAAACGTAAAGTCAATTATACATATGTAATGATAGAAGTTGAATGACCAAGTAGGTAGTAAATAGTGTTAGTGTTGGACTCTGAATTGATCTATAAAATGCTATTGTTCAATAATACAGCTAAAGATAAAAGTGCACTTTGATTTTTAAATGATAACACGTTTTAATGTCCGTTCTATGCTCAAACTTTATTGCTGTTAGTATATTTTACTGTCCCTTTTAACAGGTTGATGCAAATGCATATTTTTTATTTTGTAATTTTTTCTAATTCTATATTTTTAAAGCTGTGTATCCAAAAACTTATTTATTAAATGTGAAACAGAACTGAACATGATATTAGCAATAAAATGTAGGTTTTGTTCTGAGAAAAATATTTGTAATTATATCTCTTATCTATTTTTGAAGTACAAATATGTGTATTCAAACAATGCCTATATGCTGTATTAATTCTAAGAATTTGTCCTAATAACACTGTTTCTTTAATTCTTGGTACATCATGCCAAAAAGTTGATAACAAAATTTCCGTGAATTGTGAGTGACTTTTTTGCTAGTCAATAATAAGTAAGTTTACCTCTGGATTTCAGTACTAAAGTATAAGTAAATCTAGCATTTCAGTTTTTAGTTAAATGACTACATTTAATATTGAATAAAATAATTTTTTCATCATACCAACTATTAAATTTTTCAAAATACGTTGATATATGTTAAACAAGATGACTAAATATTTTCAATTGAGCTTGTAAAGAAAACTGTGATATTCTCATCAAAGATTTAAATAATAGATTGTACAATTAGACAACATAATAAGTTTCATGTTTTGTGTAAGTACAGGTAATTTAATTGTAATTTTGTAAAATTTAGGGTTAATTTTATAATAAATTTTAGCTCATTTTATTTAAATTGATTTTAAAACATTCCTTAAAAATTTTGTTTGTTAACTAAGGAAGAAATAATAATGCAAAAATGCAAATTAGTAAGGTATTTTACTTTTAGGATTCTAATAATGTTAATTAGAATTATTATTTAAATTTATTTCTTTGTATATTCTGTTTGTGACACTTTTGTTCAATTGTCAATAATTAATATTTATATTTAATATTTATAAATTAATAATTGTGACATGTGCTCATGAAAATTTTTAAAAATATTTTTTTTAAATAAAAACTGGCAACATAAAAACTGTAATCAAAATACTACTTTCATGAAAAAAATCATAATTGCTGTGTACGTATTGATAAAAAAATTCAACTCATAATTTTAATTACCTCATTGTTTGTAACGAGTTATTTTAACCTGAATTTACAGTCCACATTGGAAAATTCTAAAGTGAAATGCATAATACAATTCTTATTTATCACAATAATATTATAACAATGCAATTTTTTATTTAAAGCGGTTTTCTGTACGTATTTTAAATAGGAACCTAATTAAATGCACATCAAAAATACTGAAATTTACACCAAAATATAGATAAACGCACAGCAAAGCTTAGGTTTGGGTTGGGACTGTATTATTTTGGTAACTAGTATTTTTAGTGAAAATTTTCGTATTATTCTGTTCTTTTAAATATCGCCGCCATATTGAAAATAGCATTACGATAATTCTTAGCACATTACGTGATAGAATCGTAGATAGTTTATATCGAATTGCATAACGTATCCATTTGTAGGATAGCTTATTATCTAGACGATAAACTAGAAAAGGATGTGAATAGTCAATGATAACTTACAACACGGCGAATGTATGTGTGAGTGCAATTTGTAAAGTGAAACAAATTTTTTCTGACCCGGTCACTGTCACTAAAGTTGCATTTATATTAAATATTAAAATTGCGCCTTTTAAAGGCATGTCAGTAGGTTCTAAATCTATTCGCCGGAACATGTACCAATGGAAAAAGTGTCAATTACTTACTATGTACAGTCAGTGCTAAAAGTGCAGTCCCAGTAACTTTTTATAAGGTTTATAAGAACAAAATACAATATTTTTCATTTCGAAGCCCGCGAACGTATAGCGGCCCTAACAATGCATAGTGGCGCCAGTTTTAAAATGTAATATATTATTTTGTTCTTATAAACGTACACCTTATAAAAAGTTACTGGGACTGCACTTTTAGCGCTGACTGTACGTATTTGACTACGGTGAGGGAAAACATCGTGAGGAAACCCTGTTCCGAGGAACTGGTATGTCAGTGCTTGTAGCAAACGGGATCACCAGTCACATTAAATGTTGATCTGCGGCCCAATTTCACCATTCTTCTAATTCAAATTTCACCATTCATGACAGCCATCAATCAATCAGCCTATGTCAGTCCACTGCTGGACATAGGCCTTCCCAAGTTTACGCCACAAAACACGATCACTCGTGGCCCTCAGCCAACCACAACCAGCCTTTTTCAGGACAGCAAAAGTGTCAAATTTCACCTTTAAATGCTATTCCACTACCAACTTTACACTATTACTAAAGAGATATTAAACTACGATTGTGTTTGCATTAGTTGACTTGGGCCCCTGATTAACACGTGCATTTAAGGTGGCTATAGAATCACTAACTCCGAAAGTATTGTTGTTTAGTGAATATTGAGTTATAATATATAACTACCAGGTTTACCAGGTCAGAAAAGTCTGTATCACTGTATTTCCTTTTAGACTAGGTTTTATTATTTGTATTAAAAGTGCAGTTCTGTTTATAGAGATTGTACAAAGCTTGCTATGAAGGTATTTTTAGTTGGATTTTCGAGTGCCACGGTGCATGGTATGAGTCAATAAATGGAAGCAGATTGCGTTATCTGAGAGAAAATTATCAATGTCTTTTATTACATACACATAGAATAGAAAAAAAAAATTATTCACAAAAACAGCACAGGTACAAAAACATTTACATTTATTACAATTGACAAGATACTGCACTGCCCAGGCTCAGCATATAGCCCTCACATCACGCCCGTTTCCTCATAAAACGAAAAAATAAGCAGATCCCCTAAATACTTATTTACCCGAACCTAACGTATTCGGTTGGTCTTCGCTTTATGCATTCTATACGCCTTTTATTATTATCTGAGAGAAAATTATTGTTTTTTATTACATACATACATATATACACATCACGTTAATCTAGCTACATAATTCATGGGTTCCATTTGTAATGCTGGCAAATAACACGCTTCATTAATTCTTTATACCTCCTCATACACACTCGGCGGTTGTAACTACATCTGTCGAGGCCATATTTTAGTATTTCGCCTATGGACATTTTATTACCAGTTATAATCTTTCAGTGGGTGTGCATACATTCACGTTTTTCAATCCATTGGTATGGTTAGAAGCTTAAAGACAAAAAATAATAGATAGAAACTTAAGACAAAACGTCTTCGGTCCTCTTAAGCATTACAAACGGGGTTGAAGTGGTATTGCTTATGGAATATTGGTGACAGGTTGCTAGCCTATCGCCTAATACTTTCCATTGATTGCTTTTTCTTAGTCTCCTTCTATACAAAGAAGAAAGGCGACTAGTTTGTGGTCAGTTAACGTCAAAACTAGAACTGATACAGTATCGCGACATTCTTTTTTCATAAATTGAGCATTCTGTGGTTTACTATCTTAACGTAGTGTTAACCGCAAAACTATGTATAATTATAATTTGGACTATCTATATGAAGTGGTTAGTTAGACTGCCCATACAATTATAATAATATTGTAGGACATTATTACACCAATTGAACTAGCCCCTAGCCACAGATAATATAATACTATACAGTAAATACATTTAAGACTTGTGTAGAAAAGTACCCTTAGTACTAGTCAACGTATATTTAAGAAATGTATACTTATTATAATATAGATATCAACCATACTGGAAAGCAGAAGAAAGGCGTAGTTCTTAACTCTGCCTCCACCGGGAATCGAACCAGGGACCTCACAATTAGCATTCAGGCGTCGACGAATTATAAAAACATTCTAGTTGTTACGAAGAATGCTGACTAGCTACCATTCTTACTGCATGGTGACTAATTGGTATATGCCAACTAAAAATGCGGCGAATCAATTTGGAGTAAATTCGTCATGCATATTTTAGATAGTTACACTGAATACAAATGCGTTTATCACGATTGTTAACCCTGTATAGTGTAGTCAGAAGCTAGAGTTACCACCATAAAGGTCTTGCTGTCTATATAGTAAAATGGGGGCTTCGAGTGACCCATACCTAACATGCCATCGAAATTTCGGAGATGGGCACTCAAGCCTCTGACTACCCGCCACAATAAAAAAGGAGTGTGTATACACGAGTCGTGAAGAGTATGTATTGTCTGTAAGAACAGGTACAAGGTTTAAGTCCATTCTTTCAGAGATTATAACCGTGAAGTAACATGAATGAATGGTAAAGATTGCGATTAGCCGGCTAATCATGTAATTATAATTGATTATCTTTATTGGGAATTTACGAGATAGTATGCTATATGAAATTTCTATGGACATTTTCGTAATAAAAATACATTTATGAAATGCATCGAATATTACGGTGAGGGAAAACAATGCTTGTAAATAGCGACCTGTCACATTGAGTACTGACTACCTGGTCAACACGTGGGTTCGAGGTGGCAATAGAATTACTACCTTCGCGATTGCGGAGATGGAAGTCTGCACCTCTGAACACCCTGTTTGTGTTAATGGTCGTGAACGCGTTTGTCATTTTTGTCATTGACCACCACAGTCTACGAGTGACTATTGCCATGTTACGTTGAATACTGACTATCTGGTTAATAGTCGGTTTTGAGTGACTATAGAATATAAATAATTACAGCTAATGTTGGTTACTCAAGTTCACATCACATCGAAATATATTACAGACGTTAAGTGTACTATTTCTTCGTTTCAAGTGTCCATCTCCGCAAGTGCGGAGGCAGTCTCGAACTCACATGTTAACCAGGGGCCTTAGTCTACTAATGCTTTTTGCAAAATATCAATTAAATATCAGATCAGTGTCAGTCGTCTATGGTGCGTCAACAAAGTCAGCAGCTCAGTGAACGTTGAAAATACAAATAATTATTTTCAACTGAATATTTAGTCAATTGTGATGTCAAATTGGCTAAATATGTTTGCTTTGTGATTATATTTGGATCCTCAACTGGAACGAACCGAAGAACAATCAAGAGAAGAATTGCAGCTTCGACTTAGTTTTTCTTCGGTTGTAGCGGCTGGCGGCATTGAAATGAAATGAAATGCTTTTTATTCAATATGAGGATTATAAAATCACTTATTGAAGGTCAAAAAAAAAAACATTTCCATCGGAAAAGTTGTCATTACAGTTTTGAAATTTGAAATAAAAATTATTAAATAAATCTAATTAAACTAATGGCATTTCGTAAAGCAAAATCCTGCAGAGAAGAAATGCCAAGAAACTCTGCAGACATATTTCAATACAATACAACTTAATTAAATAATCCATCAGAATGAGACTGCAGCCTAACTAGCAACCAACGAATATTATGAGCAACATATTAAAGGTGTCCCAATAAGAACATGGATAGTGAGGCTGCAATTACACCAAGCATTTAGATAATCTTTCACTTTGTAGTAGCCCTTCCCGATCAAAGTCGCTTTAAATTTGTCTAGAGGTAAGGACTTTATAGCCTCTGGAAGTTTGTTATACATTTTTATGCCCAGGCCCATAAACGAATTGTTTATTCTTTTTAGTCTCGAGCCACTATAATACAATTTATTTTTATTGCGTGTGTTACAATTATGCATGTCTCTTACAAGCCTGTAATCATTAATATTTTTTTTAATTCATGTATGTATATAGTCTGGCTAACGAAAGTAGATACTGGATGATTTTGCAAACATTTTATATGACAACACTAAAGTGTTACTACCATCGGATATTTACCCTACAATTTGGGGTATTTTAAGTAGAAAGTACTTAGGAACAATTTATTGCGAAAAGGCAATTTTTAAAACAAACTCATTAAACATTTTATAAAATTAGTTTTAAAAATTCGTACGTGTGCTGAAATTGTGTTAATCGAAAATAAGTTTCGTATGTTCGTGTTAGATCATTTCAAAAGCTACATTAAGCCTTACGTTGGTCTAATAAATAGCTTAAGTAATTAGGTACACTATATCTTAACTCATTAGGTAGAGAAAAACTTGGCAATTTTATTTTAAAGAAAATTAATTTGTATCTGTTTTCCGAAAAATTCGGTAAAATCAGAATCAGTGTATGGTATTCCTATTTCTGACGCCGAAGATGGCGTGTTGTTGACGTTTCTTTATGGTTGACTTGCGTATAGAGTACCCGCCACATAAGGTGGCAGTTGGAGGCGTCGCCACAGTCGCGTAATCCAGTGTTGCCAGTAAACACGCCAAAACTAGCACTCACTGTGCCATACGGCTCGATACATTATATTGAGGTTTCATTTGTAACGATCTTTGGTTGCAGAGCTATAAACTCAAATAAAACAAATTAATATACCAAAGTCAAAAGTCAAAATATTTTAATTCAAAATAGGCCCTATCATAAGCTCTCTTTGAAAGTTATTTTATGATCTAAGTACAAATTAAAAAAACTATATATTGACAAAAGGAATATATATGAGTGAAGTGGCAGGGCGGTTACGTAGGGGCCGGCCTAATAAGACATATATGTAACAGTCAGATAGACGCTATATTGAAAAAAGGTGACGTTAGGAGTACCTATAACCGCCGAGAGTGTATTAGAGAATGTATGAATGTCAATGAAGCGAAAGTGGTCTGTCAGGATCGGGACAAATGGGGATCCGTGATCTCTGCCTACCCCTCTACAGGGAATCAGGCGTGATGTGTATGTATGTATGTAAAAAAACTATTTCAAACATGGCACTGAGCATTGTCTTTACATATTTTTACCGAGGTTAGTTCACCAACCATTTCGGCTGCTCAAGATGCCACGTCATGAAGACCACGACCGCTCTGATAAGAGCGTAACGATTGAGAAGAAGAAGTTCAGCGGAGACCCTTGGAGAAGAACTAACAAGAAACTCCAGAAATCAATTTATTATAATCACCCTTAACAAACATAAAAATTACAAAGAGTGGGCAAAAAACACAACGCTGGTAATACTAAATTTACCTTTCATACAAAATAACACGCAATGGCGGAAACGTCAAATTTAGTTCCAAGTTTGGCTACTGCCACCTTATGTGGCGGGTACTCTAGTTAGGTTATGTTAGTATGGTCAAAATGTCTTGATATTATTTTATTTTAATTAAGTAAGTTCATATTGGTTTTAGTTCTTTTTTGTTTGTTCTTTTTGTTCCTTTAATACGCTACGATGGAGTGACGTATCCGTGTGATGTTTGGTATGGAGTTAATAAAGAGATAACAAGTTATATAAGCTACTTTTAATGATGTCATAACGCGGACAAAATTGGAAACATCCACTAATAAAATAAAAATAAATGTCAAAGTATCAAAGTGAGTTGTTCCGCCTTTCTTTTTTATTTTAGGGTTGCAATGCTAATATATTTTAAATTTGCCGCGCTTTTTCAGAGTCTACTTTCGTTAGCCAGACTATATTAAATATATATATTTAATTCATGCATTCGTGTAACCATGGCGACTGAATAACAAGAAGTGCAAACGCCGTGGCATCAGTGTTTGTACTTCAGCCGACATAACCTTAGTGGTGAATGGCTTAATAATGAAATAATAATAATCAGATCAGTGTGAAGTTTGTGGTGGATGACTAAAAGTGTCAAATTTCGCTATTTTTTATGCGAAATTGGACACTTTTGCCGAATTTATTATATATGTGGTAAACGATTTGAATATAAAGCTTCACCATAATGTTATAAGACTTAAAAGTCTATCTACCTCTACAAGTATTGCAGTCGTGATGTTCGCGTGTATGTAATGAATTCTATTAGCACTAAATGGCCCACTTTCCCAATGAAACAATATTTAACGATATTACGTTAATTATGTATTGAAAGATATTGCCTTACTCATTTTTGGGTAATACTTACGTATACTTACGGCTTGTCTTCTTTTCGGGGTGAACAGAAGCTCGTAGACATGTCGGAAATGGCATATTAACGTGACGGAACAAAAATCTACGTTGTTTTCAATTGCGATTAACTTTGACTACCCTTCAAGCTATAATGGTCTAGAAATGTTTTTAGGTTTTTATATCTGATTAATTTATTAATTTGGGAGGCATTTGCGAGTCACAGTGTAGAATATTCGTATTTCATTGCGGTAGAAACATAGGCTATGTACTCGTATTATTTGTGATAAGAGTTATTTATTAATCAAAACCTATTATACAGTAATCATGGGTAAACAAATCAAAACTACAAACTTGAAGTAGAAATAAAAAGTCTATTATATAGAAAATATATAGTCTTCGCTGTCACAGGGTGGTAGGGTTCCCAAGACACTGATAGGATTCTCTCTCTGAATAGCTATGCTAATTCTCTGAGAGAAGAATGTTTATATGGTGAAATGTATAATTTCCACAATTATTGAAAACATTAGGAGATTAGATTAGAAACCTGTAATCATTTCATTATTCTAGACAAAATAAAACAAACGCGTTCACGACTATTAACCCTTGTGGGGTAGTCAAAGGTTCAGGTGTCTGCGCAATTGGGAAGGTAGTAATTCTATGGCCGCCTCGAACCCACGTGTTGACCAGATAGTCAGTACTCAATGTGACTAGTGGTAAGTCATGTCGCCATTTACAAGCACTATTACCTGTTCGGGGAACAGGTACGTTTCCTCTCGATGTTTTCCCTCACCGTAATATTCGACGGATTTCGTAAATGTATTTTTAGTACGAAAATGTACATAGCAATTCATTAAACTTTATTACTATAACTTAAGATACATAGTCAAGCCCGAAACAGCTGAGTTACGTCGAGAATTTATAATTCTAGCTCGCAAGGGATAATAATAGAGAGATGACATAAGGATATATAATCTGCGTTATAGGCAGCGATAATAATGTCCCTGCCTATAACGCAGATAATATACATATCATACATATATCCAGGTGGGGGTTCCATCCATATGTAGTAGAAACCCAGATGATTCGTACGAAGCGCTTTGCTTCGTCCTTCTTGATGCGGACTGCTAAAGATTGGAATTCACTTCCCCCGTCTGTATTCCCGGTAGAATATAACTTAGGTCTCTTCAAGGCTAGAGTGAATATGCTATTACTGGACCAGCGAGTAACATCATCGACCTCATCGTCACTTACCATCAGGTGAGATAAGGGTCAATCGCTGGACAGTTATTAATATATATATATGTCGATCGTCAGGGACCTGATTTTGTGTGCTATCCATCTTGCACTTGATTTTATTTCTTAGGCGTTGGGACAGAAGCTAAGTTAAAACACTGGCTTCACAAAACTTGGTTTATTAAGGCTCACAAAACCAACGCTAGACGGTTCCCAAGACGTAGTGATCGAACCGAGTGCAGGAATAATATGGTATCCATCTGTCGATCGGCCACAAATAATGCCTCGGTAGGGGCGAACCTCCCCTCCCTCGATACTCGCTTAGACTCCGTCATGGCTGCACCCGTGAGAGCCCCGTGATTGGTACAGCCATACAGCGTTCCTTGTTGCTAACGCGCCTCGCCGACATATATATATATGCATCACGTAGTTTTCCGCACAGAGGGGTAAGCAGATATGAAGTGTTGATCCTGACAAATCGGGTACACTACTTTATCGATATCTTACGAGTTGTATATTGAATATTTATCGACAATCAGAAAAAGATTACAATCAATTGACGTTATTCTTTAACCGTCTCGCTGTATAAAACTTAATCAGCTGTAGTGTAGTGATAAAGGCGACAAAGGTATATTACGTACATGTATATTCACGCCCTTTAATCCTTTTCGGTGTGGACAGAACCTTGAAGAGACGTTAAGCCGGCCATTCACGATAGTATCACCTAGGTTACTTTTTAGCATAAATTTTTTGGTTGTTATGTTATATGGAATATTGGTGACAGATTGTTTATACATGCTTACGTAAACATCACGTTCGTTTCCCTGTAGAGGGGTATGCAGAGATCATCGATCCCCATCTGTTCCGATCCTGGCAAACCACTTTTCCTTCATTGACACTCATACACATTCAGCGATTAAATTTCAATCTGACTGTCTTACGTCGTATTGGGTTGGCCCCTAAAGGGAATCGGGCGTGATGTGTACGTATGTATGTTATCAACAACATTAGTCCGTGAATCACATGCAATTGAAGTATGACTGCGATGATAATAGTTGTAGATAAAAAAATGTATTTATTTACGTTTTATGAGTAGGTATGCCTACTTATCACGCTAGTTACTCTTAATGTGCATATGATTTACACGGACTATGTACCTATGATTAATAATACATACATACATGTACAGTCAACGCTAAAAGTGCAGTAAGGTTTAAGTTTATAAGAACAAAAGACAATATTTTACAAAAATTTGGAGTAGTCATATGGAGCAATAACGACTGGTTGCTAGCCCATCGCCCAATAGATCCTATTGAACCCTAGTGCCTTAGTCGCCTCTTACGACATGCCGGGAAGAACGGCAGCTTGTTAGCATTTTTTTTACGTCCCAGACTAGCTAGGGAGGAAAACGCTCAAATATTATTAATCTCCCTTTTTCCCTTGAAAAATAACTATCGCTTCTCTCATATACACATCCATACAGCTCAACATACACCGCCGTTACATATACATGTAATCTCAGTATTCTATTACAGTTGCATGATTCATGAACTTATCTTTTTCATCTACGAATGCGTCAATGAGGAAATTCGACATTTCCATTTACGACATTTTCTTATCTTTTCTACCTATCTTTACTGATTAGATAGGCTTCACGACTGTTCAGGAACGGGGTAGACAGGGGTTAATATTATCACCTTAGCTTGTCAAAAATTCAACAGGATACTTCGGTTTGAAGATAGTATGGGATTTGTTTATAAAGAATCAGTTTGTAGATGGATCATCGATCCTGACAGACCACTTTCGCTTCATTGACACTCATACACCTCCCCATACACATTCGGCGGGTATAGGTACCTCTAACGTCACCGTTTTTCAATATGGCGTCTAATATATTAATCTATTATATTAATAATTACCTACCCTGTATAATATTCGTATTACTTTTGTTAAATTTTATATTTATTTTATTTCCGGCATGAATAAAAGATATAGATTACCACCTGTCACGTTGTAATTGATTGTTATCAGATGATAAGTGGGTTTTGAGTGACCTAAGCCCAGCACTAAAACTTAGTTGATAGTTAATATATTCACCCAAACTCTGACTACCCCGAAAAGGTTGTATGGTCGTGAATTTATTCGTGAATAACAGACAATTTAGTGAGTGGAGAATTCTCTTAGTATTCTTAGGCGATAGGCTAGGTAGGCACTATCAGTAAATATATAATATATTGAGAAGCATGTTAGGAGTTACATTGAAAGATAGAATTAAAAATAGTGTGATAAGGGAAGGTTGCAGTTTGAAAGAAAACGTAGTGACTAAGATTGAAAAGGGCATACTTCGATTGTTTGGTCATGTTATGTAGGGGTTACGTAGGGGCCAGCCTAATAAGACATATGACAGTCAGATAGCCGCCATATTGAAAAGGGATGACGATAGATGTACCTATAACCGCCGAGTGTGTACGAAGAGGTGTATGAGTATCAATAAAGCGAAAGTGATCTGTCAGGATCGGAACAGATAGAAACTTTACAGGAAATCGGGCGTGATGTGTATGTATGTATAATATTACTAATTTTCTAATTCGGTCATTTCATCTATACACCTTAAAGAACTAAAGTATAAGTATTAATATACGCGTCTTATTCAAACGTATATTACGCACAATTTTCACAGTCATACAGCGACATAATACGTATTGATTTTGGTAAGAATGCCATCAAATATTAATAGCGGAAAGAAATGAAGGTTCCAACTTTTGGGGCTTCAAATTTGTACATTGCGTCAAATGACAGGTGTCAATCGATATTTTACAATGAAAATACGTATACAAGCACGTTATTAATCCCTTTTAGGGTGGACAGAATGAGGCATAATATAGCATTTTTGACTTAAAATTACCAACTACTGTGAAGAAAAAATGTCGTTAGGAAACCAACTCGGAACAAGTTTAGTTTATTAACCTTTGCGAGGTAGTCAGAGGGCCAGGTTTTGCTCTCCGCAATCACGGAGGTAGTAATTCTATGGTCACCTCGAACCCACGTGTTGACCACATAGTCAATACTCATTGTGACAGGTGGTAAGCCATGTCGCTGTTAATCGAACTAAGTAATGGTGTAAAGTTGTAAGTGAAGTAGCAAAAGTGTAAAATTTCACAATTAATGGTTGTAAGTGTCCCGTGCTTGGGACGTGAAAAGAATGCTAACTAGCTGCAGTTCTTCCCGGAGTGTCGTAGGAGGCGACTAAGGGATTAGGGATACATGAAATCTATTGGGCCATATATGTTCCATATGGCATCACGACCCCAATATTTATGCCAAAAAAGGTACCTTGAAGATATTATATCTCCGAGGTTCAGTCTACCCCGAAAGGTATTAAAGGAACAAAATCATGAACATAGGTTATCTCTGTACGACCTCTCGGCTTATAGTCGTGGCTAAGTCTGGGGCTTATGCAATTAACAGTTTTATTACAATTAGCATAAGAGTGAAAATTAACCTTCAAAAGGTCAATTTGGTTAATCACCTATTTAGTAGTTAATTGTGGTTTTACTCTTTGGTCGTATAAATTGCATTACGACTGCAGTTTCAGAATGGTAGATAGACTTACTCTGTTGCACTGGGTGTGAAAAATATCATATAATATATAATAATATTTGGACATTATTACACCAATTGAACTAGCCCCTTGGTAAGTTCATTTAAGACTTGTGTTAAGGGTACTAGACAACGTATATTTAAGAAATATATACATATTATACATAGATAAATACATATATAGCATATATAATCAACGACCAGGTTGGAAAGCAGTAGAAAAGCGAAGTTCTTAACTCTGCCTCCACCGGGAATCGAACCCGGGACCTCACGATTAGCGTTCCGGCGGCTAACCGATCGCGCTTTTCAGAAGGGGTTAGATTCTCGTTTGATTATTATTTGGCGTAGCTCAGTCGTAGGGCTTGACTCTGTATCAGTGGGTACAGGGTTCAAATCTCGGAGCATGTACAAATGGAAATAAAATTTTATGATTTTCTATGTACATTTTCGCAATAAAAATACATTTGCGAAATGCACCGAATGCTACAGTGAGGGAAAACACCGTAAGCAAACCTACTTTTTTCCCTAACAGGTAATAGTTAGTGCTTGTAAATGGCGACATGGCTTACCACCTGTCACATTGAGTACTGACTATCTAGTTAAAACGTGGGTTCAAGGTGGCCATAGTATTGGTAGTAATTCTATGGCCACCTCGAACCCACTCGCAATTGCGGAGGTGGACACCTGAACCTCTGACTTCCCCGCAAGGATCGTGATGTCGGCTTAATGTTAGCCTTTAGTATTGCTATTGGAAAATATTATTTGGGAACCTAACTCAAGCGTAGTTAGTCATACAGGTAATAGTTAGAATTTTTACAACGATAATTAAACGATCTATAAAAAACCAACACCGTTCATAGGTGATACCTTTCTTTACAATGTATTCCCTCACTGAAACCAACAATATTATAACCTAGATGGCTACCCATCCGAAAACTAACTACATCCAACATTGCTTAATTTCGGTGATCTAATGAGTATGTGCTTGCTAAAGAAGCATATCCGTTGTTAAATATAACTATTTAATAGGTTAATACAAAAAAGGTTAGGGCATTTAATACAAAAAAGCACTCCTAATATACTGTAGATATTGCACACCAAAATAATAACAGTCCCAACCCAAACCTAACCTTTGGTGTGCGTTTAGCTATATTTTGGTGTACAATTCAGTATTTTTGATGTGCATTGAATTATTTTCCTTACTTTAATATTAATTTAGATAAACGAGTGAGTATGAAGAGGTGTATGGATATTAATGAAGCGAAAGTTATTTGTCAGTCGAGACAAATAGCGATACGGGATTGCTGCCTACCCCTCTGTTAGAAAACGGTCGTTATGTGTATACACACATGTCTTATATATGTCTTATATATTACAATTACAAAACCCAGCTATTCTACGGTGAGGGAAAACATCGTGAGGATACCTACCTGTTCCGCAATTGCGAAGACAGTAATAGGCATGTTGGCAACAAGTGAATTTCATTGAAATATTTTGTGTGTATATTATTACAAAATTCCTAATTCTAAAACTCTGATTCTTTTCATAATTAAAACCAAGATTAATATAATAATCGATAAAATAAAATCGCTAAATACGGCAATCCGCCATGACATGTTGAACGCCAATCAGAGCGCATGACGTCACATCAGAGTTCTTTCTCTTTGTTTACATTTGTATTACTACACACTCACTCGCTTTTTTAATTAATTACGCCGCTAATGTTTTATTAACTTCAATTTCTAAGTAAGTTTTGTGTATTAACCAGTTAATTAACTATTTAAACCATAAAAATAATTTGTTGAATACATAGTAGCTATTGTACCTATTTCAGTATAACATTCAATATTATAACAGATAACTATTTAAAATATTATAAATATAATATATAACAATATAACATTGAAAATGTAATAAAATACCTTTTTAATATCTCATTCATTGAGGATTTGATTTCAATAAGTAACAGTGAGTAAGAGAATCATATCCTCCAAAAATTTTGTAGGTAGGTATATCAATGTTTACTTCTTCCCGTAAAACTAGCTTATAATGAATTTAGGCAATAAAATTCTACAAAATAAGAAAGGAAATACTTACGTCAAAGTGATCTTCACAAAAATAAAGCTGTGCAGTGGGTAATAATCCTTCCAAATCACGTCTTGCAAGTTTAAGCCACTTCTTTCTTAATTTCTTATCGAAAGGAACGAAAATAAATAACTTCTCAGAAGTTTTTATGGACGTATTAGTATACAGAAGGACGGAACACCACCTATAAGCTATCGAAGTCATGTTTTAATGTAAAAACTAGTAAAATGTCCAAATTAAACATGAAGTAGATAATGTTTACATACACCTAATGTTTCTTGTACTATAAAGTGACGTATGCAAGCGACGCCATGACACTTTGACGCGTTTTGGTGCAAATTTTAAATTTATGAATCAAAAATCATTTTTTAAGTACTAAACCTTAATTTTCCGCAGAAATATTATGTTTATTATGATCCGTATATATTTCCAAATATTATAGAACAGTTTCTCAAAATTTGTCAACATGCCTATTCTATGGCCACTTCGAGCCCACGTGTTGACCAGATAGTCAGTCCTCAATATGACAGGTGGTTAACCATGTCACCATTTACAAACACTAACTATTACCTGTTCGGTTACGAAAATGTACATAGAAATTCATTAAACTTCATTTCCATAGGTACATGCTCAAGCGGAATTTGGACCCTGTACCCTCGATATATAGTCAAGCCCCAAACAACTGAGCTACGTCGAAATAATTACTTATATATTTTTAAACTTGTGTGTGTATACGTAATCTAGATAAATTTATTGTCTAGGTCATTCATTGTGGACGCGATATCTTCTTATCTCTTCACTCATGTGATTAACTACATTTTTACAACGATTACTCTGTATTATACGTTTTTCACTATCTTGTTAAATACATACTCCAAAATTACTTTGAGTCACGTACTTAAATTACTTTATATTATTTGTAGATCTTATAACCTAGATATCATTATATTATTTCTACTCGTGCTAATCTGAAACGCAAAAAGAATGCTAACTAGCTGCCGTTCTTCTCGGCATGTCGTAAGAGGCGACTAAGGGATTACGGGTCACTGGAATCTATTAGACTAAGGGTTAGTAACCTGTATTCAATGTTCCATTAAGACATCGAAACTCCAATTTTCATGCTAATGAGTAACCATGGAGATATTTCAAGTCTTCAAGGTTCTGTTCACCCCGAAAGGGATTGAATGACGTGAATGTATATGTAAGTCTCATAAAAAGTAATAGTACAGTTCTTCCAAACAAAAACAAACGCATTCACGACCATTAACCCTTGCGGGGTAGTCAGAGGTTCAGGTGTCCATCTCCGCAAGTGCGAAGGTAGTAATTCTATGGACACCTCGAACCCACGTGTTAACCAGATACTCAGTACTCAATGTGACAGGTGGACAGGTTCTTTCAGTAAAGTACCTAATTTATTTATTTGTTTTACATTATAGTGAACAAAAGGAAAAAAAAATTGTTACAGGTAATGGGTACAGACATGTGTCACCGTCCTTTATTATTAATTATAACATACATACATACGCTTCACGACTTGTATATACACACTCCCTTTTTATTCTGGTGGGGTAGTAAGAGGCTTGAGTGCCCATCTCCGAAATTTCGAAGGCATGTTAGGTATGGGTCACTCAAAGCTAGTATATTAGATATAACTTATTAATAATCACAATAATATTAGTCCGGAAGTAGGTAAAGTCGTTTTATTAACAAAGGCACGTCGCATTTTTATCATTAGAGACGATACTACCAAGGTTTTTCATTCATTTGTAGTCACAGTATATCACGTATCGAAAATTATTGGTAGTCTTATTGTTTTCAGTCACTACAACAAAACAATTCAAATCTTACAACAATTACAGGTTTTTGTATTAAAATCTGTGTTATATACAAGTTGTATTGTAATGTAGTTGTAAAATAAACATTTTTGTTATTATTATATTATTATTAAAAGACACTCCAATCCTAAATCTGAATCTGTAACCTTTAATTTTCAAATAATAACCAACATGGAACAGTCCATTACAGAAATCAAATAAAAACTCTGTGACGCGTAACCTCATTTAAGTAGTACATTTCCTTCTTCACAAAAGGCGCGTTTTCCTCAAGTAAGGTCACACTCAGGGCTAAACCCTTGCAACACTTATCAATATTCAAACATTAGGTTGGCAGTACTGGTTAGGTTTAAAGTAAACCTTTTTTAAGGTTAACCTCTTTGTTCTAATCTGAGGATACTGATAAATATAATACCTATTTTACGACTATTTATCCTTTCGGGTAGTCAGTGATTCGAGTATACGCTGACACTTAAAGCCTAAGTAAACGCCAGTAAGCTATTTTACAATGAAACATATACATATGATTTTAGCTATACATACACATCACGCCCGTTTAGGTACCTAGTGGTAGGCAGTGATCACGGATCCACATTTGTATCGATCCTGACAAATCATTATTGTTTCATTGAAATCCTTACAGCTCATATACACTCGGCGATTAAAGGTACTTCTAAAGTCACCCTATTCCAATATGTCAATTTTATTAATCTCATGATATAAATAACGATAAAGGACTTAAATAAAATGTCGATCAGTTGAACCGCCTTTATATTTGTCATGGTTTAACAAGTTGGTTTAAATCGGTGAGACGCGACCTCCGTAGCTACAATGCGCAACTCATTCAAGAGGCCATTGAGCAAAATCGGGGGTCGAAAGTCTTCAGCAAAAGAATGGGTACATCTGATCTGACGAAGCTGAAAACCTCAGAGGGCAGAACCGTCACTTCAATTCCGGGGATTCTTAAAGAGGTTGAGGGCTTTTACGGCCATCTATACTCCTCGCATGCCCCGAAGCCTCCACCTGATGCGAAGGACCCAAGAGCCACATTGGTGCGCCACTACACTGATGATCTCCCGCTCGTGGACGAAGACGAAATTGGGAGCGCTCTCAAACAACTTCGTAATGGGAAGGCTCCCAGCGAAGACGGAATAACCTTTGAGCTTCTAAAGGCGGGAGGAGCTCCAGTCCTGCAGAAGCTCAAGCACCTATTTAATTCCGTCATAGCTAATGGGACTACCCCGACGGCGTGGAGTGAGAGCGTGGTGGCCTTGTTTTTCAAAAAGGGAGACAAGACCCTATTGAAGAATTATAGGCCTATCGCGCTCCTAAGCCACGTCTACAAGTTGTTCTCGAGAGTGCTCACAAATCGTCTGGCCTCAAGATTTGACGCCTTCCAGCCGCCGGAGCAGGCCGGATTTCGAAAAGGTTTTAGTACCGTAGACCACATCCACACAGTGCGGCAGGTTATACAGAAGTCTCATGAGTATAACCAGCCGCTGTGTCTTGCCTTTGTGGACTACGAGAAGGCCTTCGACTCCATCGAGATCTGGGCTGTTCTGGAATCCTTGCAGCGATGCCAGGTCGATTGGCGTTATGTGCAGGTGTTGAGGAGCCTATACAGCGTGGCATCGATATCTGTTCAAGTCCAAAACCAAAAGACAAGTCCTATACAGTTGCTCAGAGGAGTGAGACAGGGGGATGTCATTTCCCCGAAACTGTTCACGAACGCACTGGAGGACGTCTTCAAAACTCTGGATTGGACTGGGATGGGTATCAATGTCAATGGCAGATACCTCACACACCTCCGCTTCGCTGACGACATTGTCGTAATGGCGGGGTCGCTGCAGGATTTGCAGGGAATGCTGCACAGTCTTAACGCTGCCTCACGGTCGGTCGGTCTCCGGATGAACTTGGACAAGACGAAAGTCATGTTCAACGAACTCGTTGTCCCGGGGCCGATCACGATCAGTGGAGAGGCGCTCGAAGTGGTCCAGGAATATGTCTACCTGGGCCAGGTTCTACAAATGGGTAGGGACAGCTTCGAGCGTGAGATTTCCAGAAGAGTGCAGCTGGGCTGGGCAGCATTCGGGAAGTTGCGTCATATCTTCTCGTCGCCACTACCGCAGTGTCTTAAGACCAGGGTTTTTAATCAGTGCGTCCTACCTGTAATGACATACGGTGCCGAGACGTGGAACATGACGGTCGGGCTGGCTCACCGATTACATGTCGCTCAGCGAGCAATGGAACGTTCGATGCTGGGTATCTCGTTAAGGGACAGAGTCCGGAACGAGATTATCCGGCAGAGAACCAATGTCGTAGACATTGTCTATCGATGTTGCAAGCTGAAGTGGCAGTGGGCCGGTCACGTCTGTCGCAGAACCGACGACCGTTGGAGCAAAGCGGTTCTCGAATGGCGACCGCGTCTCGGTAAACGTAGTGTAGGACGCCCCCCTGCCAGGTGGACTGATGACCTGAAAAAGGTCGCTGGTAGTGGTTGGCTGAGGGCCACGAGTGATCGTGTTTTGTGGCGTTACCTTGGGGAGGCCTACGTCCAGCAGTGGACTGTCATAGGCTGATTGATTGATTGATTGAACAAGTTGATAATAATCTACTTTAAGGTAAGTGATACCTATTAGATGATGAACTAGCAATCAGTCAGCAGAACCAAACTCAATTCTTCGTGTACGTGAGTTTATGCATGTATATATGTCCCCTAATATACTTTTCACTAAAATTCATATTCCGCATACATGCTCGGCAGTTATAGCTACTTCCGAAGTCACCGTTTTCTTTACCTAAATGACAATTACATTAAAATATGTTTTTCTAAGGAAATTGACAGCGCATAGTTCCCGCCTTGACCCAAAAAGTTTGTTTAGAAAGAAGGTTGTTTATTTGACACGAACTTCGTGAAATTATGTTTATCGATTGAAGAAAATTGTGACTCGTGTTTGATTTAGGTTCATTATACTTAACCGGGTGGACAGAACAAAAGATTTCGAAGAACGTGACGTCAGTTTTCGCTTGTAGGTATAATATGTAGAATAATTCTATTTTCTATAAATAATAATTCTATATTCTATAAACTCTTTTTTTGACTGACAGTGTAATCTGATGATTTTATTTACTAAATTGAGTGGTAACATGAAAATCGGCCTATTTGTGTGAATAGACAATAGTTAGCCCTAGGGTCGTGAAGTATGTATATGTATGGGTTAACAATATTAAAAGGTGGCTCAAGGCGAAGAATAAAAGAGCATGTATGAGAAGGTTAATGGGCGTGAGTGAAGCAAGAGAGATTTGTCAGGATCGTACCAGGTGGCCTAATAGTCTCTGTCTACATCTTTAGAGACGTAGACGCGTGAATATACGTATGTGTGTTTACCTAAACAATTAAGTACATAAATTCCACGAAAACGTATGTGTCATTTGTATGTCACTCAAGGATAATTGTAAATGGACAAATCACGTAGGAAGTCAAATATTAACTTTTTTGTTTATACAAAAAAACAAACGCGTTCACAACCATTAACCCGTGCGGGGTAGTCAGAGGTTCAGGTATTTCACAATCGCGGAGGTAGTAATTCTATGGCCACCTCGAACCCACTTTTATTTAATCATAACAAGTAACAATAACAGCAGAGTGTATATGAGGAGGTGGTTGTTCAGGATTTGGACAGATGACTCATCGGGGAAAAAAGGTTGTTAAAGTGATAAACTCTTTGCTCTATGACATAGTCAGGCCATTTTTTATCAACCATCGATTGTATGATAAGAATCTTTACATTGTATTCTGTTGATATGCGAGATATGTCGGCGTTTCTTTTGAAAATTCACCAAGGTTTCGGTTTACTCGTTTTCCTGTTCTTAATTTGAATGAAACTTTAAGCCTGCTATAACGTGTGAGGTAATGAGGCTTATGAGTTATAATAGCTTACAAATATTTTCATTAACATGACTTAAAAATATGTATTTGGATTGAACTTGTAAATTACTCTTATAATCGATCTTAATAACTTTTTTTGGGATTACTAAAATTTTTGACGATTAATTTTAGAATATGGTAAAGGTAACATTACACATAAGATAAAGGTAATAAGTATACCACCTGTCACATTGCGTCCTTGACTATTTGAATAAGTATCTATCTATGCAACTGGGTCAAAACGTCGGGATATAGAAAGGTTCAGAAAGGATATCTTTATCAAAACAAAAGAATCTTAGCAAGAAATTAAGACGATATTTACAAACTTAAAACTAATTAAAAATAATAATCTTTATTTAATTTAGCGTGTAACCCGGCGTCATATAGTAAATATAGAGTACAAATCACGAGTGATTGAAAATAACTATCTGAAAGATGTTTTATATTATAATCTATAAATCTAATTTTTATCAGATAGTTATTTTCAATCACTCGTGATTTGTACTCTATATATAATACATTTGCCAAATGCACCGAATTCTGAAAAAACCGAACAGGTTATAGTCAGTGCTTGTAAATGGAAACACGACTTACCACCTGTCACATTGAATACTGACTATCTGGTCAACACATGGCTTCGAGTAGCCATAGAACTAACATAGCAACTGCCGAGATGGAAATCTGAACCTCTGACTACCCCGTAAGGGTTAGTAATCATGAATGCGTTTGTCTTCTTTCTTTGTCAAATAACTACGCCAAAAATAAGGTTGCGGTTTGAAAGAAGATGTAGTGACTAAGATTGAAAAGCGCATGCTTCGATGGTTTGGACATGATATGCGGATGAACAATAGAAGATTGACAAAAGGAATGTATAGGAGTGAAGTGGAAGGGCGGTTACGTAGGGGCCGGCCTAATAAGACATATAACAGTCAGATAGACGTAATATTGAAAAAAGGTGACGTTAGGTGTACCTATAACCGCCGAGAGTGTATGAGAAGATGTATGAATGTCAATGAAGCGAAAGTGGTCTGTCAGGATCGGGACAAATGGGGATCCGTGATCTCTGCCTACCCCTCTACAGGAAATCAGGCATAGTGTGTATGTATGTAGCTACGCCCATTTGCTGTAATAGACACGCGAACCTCTGATTACCCCACAAGGGCTAATGGTCGTGTGTAGAATCTAATTAGTAACAACACGTGAGCTCATTGTGGTTAGAAACCTAATATTAGGTCTCATGTTACATAGACTTAGGTTAGGTTAGGAAAGTAATACTTGATACCTATAGGTATTCTATGATGACCTAAAAGGCGTCCAGTGGTCAATGATCTATCAGAAGGCAGCTACTCATATGTTATTTACGTTTCAGACTAGTATATCAATCAGCCTATGACAGTCCACTGCTGGACGTAGGCTTCCCCAAGGCTACGCCACAAAACACGATCACTCGTGGCCCTCAGCGAACCACTACCATAACGTTTTTCAAGTCATCGGTTCATCTGGCAGGGCGCAGACTAGTATACAATTCAATAAATAAATGTATGATAAGGAAACTCACACCGTGCTAGCTGGGATCTAAAACAAATAAAAACTATCTACCGTTTTTCTCAAATGTCGTAGGAGGCGACTAAGGGTATATGGAATCTATAGGGCGATAGTCAAGCAAGCTATAACCAATGTTGTACATTAATCACAACGAATATTAATGCAGAAAATTGACCTAGGAGATATTTTCGTATCTCGAAGGTTCTGCCAACCCAGAAAGGGATTTAAAGATGTAAATAATAGTCTTTAAAGATCCTAAGTGTTTGTATGTATTTACACTTTCATGTACAAATGATATGAACGAAAATTCATTGTTCCTTCCTCCATTCTTATCTTCATTTATAATCTAACGAAATGAAAATTAAATGTTAACCTAAGTAACATGTATAATTATGTAACATAAATAAATGTTTAAACTAAAATAGGTGAGACCCGCCTAGCTGTTTCCTCTCCGTGAACTCAAATGATTGATTCTGATGAGTGATTCTCGCCTAAAATCGAACAAGAAACTCTTTTCATCTATAAAATCTACATAATATATCTAATCTCATCTAATATAATAATTATATCTCTTGTGTCACTTTTTAGTACGAATATTGGGGTTGCGATGTCATATGGAACATTTGTGACAGGTATCTAGCCCATCCCCCAATAGAGACCTTTTACCCCTAAGCCTCTAGTCACCTCGTACGACATGCCAGTAAGAACGGCAGCTAGTTTGCTTTATTTTTACGTCCCAGCTAGCACGGGATATATCATAATTTATATACCAACTAAATAGAAATAAAAATGTAAACTTAAGTAAATAATCAAATACAATACAGCATGTGTTGTAACCACCTGTACACATATGAACTAAAAACTTGTCTAGACTTACGCGTGAGGAGCAAGGCTAAGCTATGCGTGTGTGTATGTATGTGTGTCCGAATAAAGTATGATTAAGATTATATTGTGTGTGTGCAAATGTATGTATGTGTGTGCATTAAATCAATTATTACACGACGATTTTTAATCATTTATCAATTGACTGTGTTAACTGGTTTTAAAAAATTGAATGAATACTTTTTACCTGTTAATTATTTAATGTAAATTGAAATGAAATTTGGGTTACAAGTACATGAAGAAGAATAGCAAAATCGCAGTTGTATTCTAATAAAGTAGAGATCCCGCCACATAAATTGGCAGTAGCCAAACTTGGAACTAAATTTGACGTTTCCGCCATTGCGTGTTATTTTGTATGAAAGGTAAATTTAGTATTACCAGCGTTGTGTTTTTTGCCCACTCTTTGTAATTTTTATGTTTGTTAAGGGTGATTATAATAAATTGATTTCCGGAGTTTCTTGTTAGTTCTTCTCCAAGCTAGGGTCTCCGCTGATCTAACCTCGGTAAAAAATATGTAAAGACAATGCTCAGTGCCATGTTTGAAATAATAGTTTTAAGAGATTCGCGATTTATACTCAGGATATAAGATATAAGGGTGTGTATAAGATTGATTGCAGCTGTGGGAAATCCTACGTCGGACAGACAGACTAAACGGTCTATTGCGGACAGAGTGAAGGAACACATAATATATGTAATATATAATAAGAAGGATAAGTCCCGTTAATTATTAATCATGTTTGAAATAGTTTAATAAACATATTTTGACTTTGATATATTAATTTGTTTTATTTGAGTTTATAGCTCTGCAACCAAAGACCGTTACAAATGAAACCTATAATGTATCGAGCCGTATGGCACAGTGAGTGCTAGTTTTGGCGTGTTTACTGGTAACACTGAATTACGCGACTGTGGCGACGCCTCCAACTGCCACCTTATGTGGCGGGATCTCTACACTCGCTTAACACAAGATAAACATCTATCAGATTGACATTGAAACCCAGCTGTCACGTTGAGTGCTAACCACATTTCTGATTCCACAACATGTAATAATGGTCGCGATGTGTATATCAAAGTATATACACGTACTTGAATAACACAAGTTTAAAAAATTCTTTCGTCAAATTCAGTCCGTTTCAACATTAATAGAAAATTGATGATGTGTACTTTCAGTTAATCTTATTTCGGTGTGGACTGAAGCTCAGAAATATAATATACAGGTTGCTAGCCCATAGTCTAGTAGATTCCATTTACTCCTAGTCCTGTGTCGCCTCCAACGACAAGCCGGTAAGAACGGCAGCTAGTTAGTATTATTTTTACGTGAAGACTAGCATGAAACTATCAGGAACAAAAACATATAACAGTCAGTTAGACGCTAAAGTGAAAAAGGGTGACATTAGGAGTACCTATAACCGCCTAGTGTGTATGAGAAGATGTATGAGTTACAATGAAACAAAAGTGGTCTGTCAGGATAGGGACAAATGGGGATCCGTGATCTCTGCCTACAGAGAATCAGGCGTGATGAGTATGTATGAACAAAACTGTGAGAAATTTATAAATAATTTCCAGCCCAGGTTCTACTAGTCTCTAAATCCTTAATCACTAAATAATATAAAACAAAGTCGCTTTCTCTGTCCCTATGTTCCTTTGTATGCTTAAATCTTTGAAACTACGCAACGGATTTTGATGCGGTTTTTTTCAATAGATAGAGTGATTCAAGAGTAAGGTTTATATGTATAATAACATCCATTAAATAGTGGATAGAGGTCTGTGGGAGTAGGCTATATATTTTATACCCGTGCGAAGCCGGAGCGGGTCCCTAGTTATAACATAAAAAAGGCAGCTGATCACTCCAAATCAAGTCCCAAACCATCAAAGGCTGTACAAGACCTTGAATGTGTTTTTCGTAAATTGATAACAATATTGTCCCCGCGGCCTAGTCAATATTTGTTTAATTTTTAAGGCTTGTTTGCTAGGTGTGTTTTACACTTTGGTACTAACGCACGCCGAACGTTTATTGTTTCTAGAAAAGATACATAGGTATAAATATACGTGTATATAGATGTAGCGTATTAGGATTTAAGTGTTTGTTTAGCTGTATGTTGTAAAATGGATAAAAACATTTCTTAACAGATCTTTATTTACACATACATATGTATATTTACAGCGTAGACACGAAATAGCCGTTTCTGTCAATGTATGTATGTAAAAATATGATACGTAGGTATATGTAAAATAAGAATAAACAATACGGTTCAAGCCCCAATTAAAAACAATTTAAATAAAGAAAAACAACGTTCGTGAATGACCTAGCTCACAGTAATTATAAACAATAATGTAGTGTTTAAAACAATTATACGTTTTTACCTAACAACCTATTATTTCTGTTGCAAACACAAAATTGTTAGGGCAATTTAAAAAACTACTTCTATGATGAGGGATATATAAATGAATTTAAAAGAACTCGTAAATTTACGACGAGGAACATTTGTATAAAATACATATTCATTCTCGTCCTTTAATCCCTTTCGGTGTGGATAGAATCTCGAAGATATGACAATATCTCATAGATCTCTTTTTTACTTTTAGAACAAACTTTGTTTTTCATAGCTATATTGAGTGCAAATATATACATATATGAATTCACGCCTCTACGTCCCAACAGGATAGGCAGAGACTATCGATCGCTACCTGTAACTATCCTGACAAATCTCAATCTTAGGTAGAGCCATAAATATATGTGTGTATGTATAAATAATGTCGACGACCTCCGCGGCGCGATTGGTTAACCACAAATACTCTAATCGTGGGGTCACGGGTTCGATTCCCGGTGGAGGCAGAGTTAAGAACTACGCTTTTCAACTGCTTTTCAGTCTGGTTGTTGATTATATATACTATATATATTCTTTAATATACGATATACTATATTTATATTTCTTAAATATACGTTGACTAGTACCCTAAACAAAAGTCTTAAATGAACTTACCAAAGGACTAGTTCAATTGGTGTAATAGTGTCCTCAATATTATTAATTTTAATCTAACTAGATACATTTTATACCTTTACACTTGTGTTAACCTTGTTGAATAAGCGATTTCTATGCAAAGTTGAGGGTTATTGATTTCTAGAACACGTTTTAGGTGACCTGTGCTTTCAATTATCTTAGGTACGGTTCAGTGAACTTACTTGTTTTATCTGAAAGAATAAAAACAGAACGAAAACAAACACTATCACGACTTTTATACTTTGCATACGCTTCACGACTTGTGTATACACACTCCCTTTTTTATTATGGCGGGGTAGTCAGAGGCTTAAGTGCCCATCTCCGAAATTTCAAGGCATGTTAGGTATGGGTCATTCGAAGCCCACGTATTACTAGATAGACAGCACCCAACGTGATAGGTAGTAAACCGTATCGCCGTATATAGGCATTGACTATTACCTATCCAGAGGGATAGACAGGTTTCCTCACGATGTTTTCCCTCACCGTTAGCGACTGTAAATTATGTACGTAAATGAAAAACACATTTCAATTTCATTCATTCGAACCTAGGAACTTTCTCATAAGAAGTCCGAAGTTTTACCCACTGGGCTACAGCCGCTTTATACTTTGCAGGTTAGCCATATGTCCCGTGCTAGTCTAAGAAAATAATGCAAGCTGCCGTTCTTCCCGGCATGTCGTAGGAGGTGACTAAGGGACTACTGGTAAGTAGAATCTATTGGGCTATAGGCTAGCAACCTGTCACCAATGTTCCATATAACAACTATTACAGCCTAATATTCAGGCGTTAAGTGACCTTGGAGATATTAAAGTAAGGTTCTGTCTACCCCGAAAGGGATTAAAGGACGTGAATGTATATGTATGTCATAGGTTCACGTGTATATATATACAAATTGGTGACGATGATTCAGTAGGTAATTCATTTGTTTGTAATGAAAATGGAATTGCAATAATTACTAGGCGCATTCTATGTGAAGAATTGATAAGCGTGATGTTGTGAATGATGAGTCAGTCATCATTGCCTTTTGAAAGAAATAAATATGTATATACTACTTTAATGTCTTTTATTCCTTTTGGAGGTGACCAGAATTTCGAAATAATAATATCTCCTAAGCCACATTTTAGCTTGTATATTAGGGTTATTATGTCACATGAAATATTGGTGACAGGTTGCTAGCGCATCGCCCAATAGATTCCATTTACCCCTAGTCCGTAAGTCGCCTCTTACGACATGTCGGGAAGAACGGCAGCTAGTTAGCGTTAGTATTACGTCTCAGCTAGCACGGGACATTATCAATTTATTTGGTCGATTTAATCAACATACATACATACACATCACGTCTGATTCCCTGTAGAGGGGTAAGCAGAGATCACGGATTCCCGTTTGTCCCGATCCTGACACACCACTTTCGCTTCATAGACACTCATATACACTCGGCGGTTATAAGTACTTCTAACGACACCTTTTTTTCAATATAGCGTCTATCTGACTGTTATATGTCTTATTAATTTATTTAATCAACATTGTGATTAAAGAGCTAAAAGTAAATGGAATAAGAAATTATCAGACTATGTGCTAATTAAAACTAATTGGTTAATGATAAGAAGTGTACGTGAGACACTTTTACACTAAATATTTGCTTTACGAAGTGATAAGAAACGAGTAAAAGTAAGTTTTAACACTTTTATCTTCTTTTTTTTTTAATTTATTTATTAAGCCATTCACCACTAAGGTTATGTCGGCTGAAGTACAAATACTGATGCCACGGCGTTTCAACTTCTTGTTATTCCATCGCCATGGTTACACCAACGCTGCCAGCCGCTACAACCGAAGAAAAACGAAATCGGAGCTCCAATTCTTCTCTTCCTTGTTTTTCGGATCGTTCCAGTTGAGGATCCAAATCTTATCCCAAAGCAAACATATTTAGCCAGTTTGGCATCACAATTGACTAAATATTCAGCCGAAAATTATTATTTGTATTTTCAACTTTCACTGAGCTGTTGCACTGCTGACTGCACTTTTTTTCTTATTAAGACGAAATAAAGGTGATTTGAAAAGGAAAAATTCAACGTAGCTCAGTTGTTTGGGGCTTGATTCTGTATCAGTGGGTACAGGGTTCAAATCCCACTTGAGCATGTACCAATGGAAATGAATTTTAATGAATTTCTATGTACATTTTCGTAATACAAACACATTTATGAAATGCATCGAATTATACGGTGAGGGAAAACATCGTGAGGAAACCTACCTGTTCCCCGAACAGGTAATAGTTAGTGCTTGTAAATGGCGACATGGCTGACCACCTGTCACACTGAGTACTGACTATCTGGTTAACACGTGGGTTCGAGGTGTCCATAGAATTACTACCTTCGCAATTGCGGAGATGGACATCTGAACCTCTGACTACCCCGCAAGGGTTAATGGTCGTGAATACGTTTGCTTTCGTTTGTTTTTTGTTGAAAAGGTAAAACCCTTGGAGTAATTAATAAGAGGAGTGGGCCTTACGCAATATTTGTATGAAACTAGCGTGGCATTACGCGGGGTGAAACAAGGTACGCGAGATGGAGGGGAGATATTAAAACACGGCATTTTGTGAGTCAAACATAAGTAAGTATCTTCTTTCTACTACAGATTTTTAGACTCCGCACCAATTAAAACACGCCATTTGGACTCCACTCCGCGTAACGGGGACCGCTCCTTTCGCCGGGTCCTCTTTATATTTGGTTAGTGGTAAAACCCGTAAACAGTACATAGATCACCTATATTTAAAAGATATACATAGACAGATATGTGTCCCGTAATCCCGTTCAGGATTGAAAAAATCTAGTAATAAAATACATCTTCCACTAATTTGAGAAAATTGATATCGGAGATTCTGATGGTATTCAGTCGTTTATTGAGTAGTTGTGTAGAGCATGCTTCTATGGTTTGGACATGTTATGCGGGTGAATGATAGCAGATTGACAAAAGAAATATATGTATATGACTGAAGTGGAAGGGCAGTTACGTAGAGGCCAGCCTAATAAGACACACAACAGTCAGATAGACGCTATATGGAAAAAGGTGGCGTTAGGAGTTGGTACCTATAACCGCCGAGATAGTATGAGAAGATGTATGAGTGTCAATGAAGCGAAAGTGGTCTGTCAGGATCGGGACAAATGGGGATCCGTGATCTCTGCCTACTCCTCTACAGGGAATCAGGCGTGATGTGTATGTACGTATGTATGTATATTCCTTAAATTTACGTTGACTAGTTCCCCTAACACTAGTCTTAAATGTACTTACCAAGGGGCTAGCTCTATTTGTGCAATAATGTCCAATTATTATTATATTTTTACTTGATCATTTGTTTTCAGGCTTATAGATGTCAGAGTTGATGTAGAAATGTCAGGATTTAGAAAAATAGGGTTCCAAGAGCTCTGCCCACGCTTTTCAGGGAAACAAACGATTGTGACGTAAATGTACAAAATTAAATAGCGTATGACGTAGAATAATACGTTTGTAGAATATTAAGTAGCTGCTTTTTGTCCTGGTATATCTTGTCACGTCCGTCACAGAACCGCCGACCGTTGGAGCAAAGTGGTTCTCGAATGGCGACCGCGTCTCGGTAAACGTAGTGTAGGACGCCCCCTGCTAGATGGACCGATGACCTGAAAAAGGTGGCAGGTAGTGGTTGGCTGAGGGCCACGAGCGATCGTATTTTGGGGTGTAAACTTGGGGAGGCCTACGTCCAGCAGTGGACTGACATAGGCTGATTGATTGATGTCTTATGAGAGTATAACTATGTCAATGGAATCTATTGGGCGGTGGATTAGCAAAGCGGTGATCAATTCAATGCTCATCTAACATATTAAGTGAAAGATGATCGAGGCGAACTGTGTATGTATTATGTTCACACGAAAGGGATTGAAGAATCCCTTTAAATATACATACACATCAAGCCTGATTCCCTGTAGAGGGGTTGGCATAGATCACGGATCCCCATTTGTCTCGATCCTGAAAGACCACTTTCGCTTCATTGACACTCATACATCTTCTCATATACACTCGGAGGTTATAGGTACTCCTAACGTCACCGTTTTTCAATATAGCGTCAATCTGACATACATTTGAAATACATTTAAGTTTTACAGAGGGATAACTTTTAGTTGTGTAATAAAATCAATAGCGACTCCAATTCTTTCATTTCAGTTCTTATGGATTGAGAAAATATTAATCCGGGACAATAACGTTTTCTTATGTTAAGGATGTAACTAACTAAATCTTCTTAAAATATATATGTATATAGCACATAATGTTCCCAATTCAGCATACCGTAAGAACTGTCTCAAAACCTCAGTATTTTCTTAAGAAGTTTACGGCATTATTCAGACTTATCTTGAGATATTTTTATCTTAAAACATAATTTAAATATCCCAATAACTTTTTTAGCAAGTATTGTACCTTATTTCCCTACAAATTTATCCCCAACAACAAGCTAAAAGCCAAAAGATGTGGATAGCAACAGTTTAGGGAAAGATAATAAAAAGTTAATATCTTTCAAACACGCTTTTCGGGCAGACAGCAGAATCGCGATTTATGCCTCTAATAAACACGAATATACACCAATCTTGTTAATTATGTCTAATTGGTTTTGACGGGCTTTAGATATTTCTTTGAAAAAGTCTCTTTAAGGTAACTGGTAATCTGATATAGTTAACACTCTAGCAACATGGCCGAAACGTCGGGTAACAAAGGTACTACTTTGTTAATAAAATATACTTCTGGTAGTATATCGTGTCACCGTTTGCTCTTGCTTTTATCTTCTGAGAAATGGGTAAGTTTTTTCACGCTGTTTTTCCAGTGCAATGCTTAGGTGTTGGTTTACTAAACGTATAAGATCGAACTACGCCTAACTATAGCCGCGGAGTGTATATATGGAGGTGTATCAAAATCAAATGAAGCGAAAGTCATTTGTCACTATCTGTAATATCTGTGTATTCCAAGGTATCTAATAAACTTATATTCAAAAATATAACTCAAGACCTTTGATCCCTTCGAGGTTGACAGAGCCTGTGACACTAATAATGTGAAATACTAGTACCCCAATTTATGTTAACATTGTAAGCCGTCTCTTAAGATAATATACAAAAAAAAATTAAATACTGGTAAATGGTTACTAGTTAGCCGCCCTTCAAAATCCATTTCCCCTAAACCCTAAATCACTTCATGTGACACAGGGATAACAACCGAAAAGAAAGGCAGTACAATTCTAGCATGAGACTGTCCCAGATTATCACTTGGTTAAATATGGATTTTTCGTGAAAACCACTCGTCGGTGAGTGATTTGATAAAATCAATATTAATCTAGTTCAATGTTTTATCGCAGACAAGAATGTAGGTTACGTATTAATATTCTATTTGTAATCTTCAATGAACAGATACGTTTGGCTTGTATGTGCTATGTGATTTGAAGCAGATTTTTTGTTAAAAATAAGTCTATGGGTTTGTTTTGAGGTGGTATTCTATTGAGGAAGAGGTTTGATACATATACACTCACGTCCTATAATCCTTTCCGTGAACGGAGACATTATCTCCTAAGTCACTTGTTAGCATAAATATTGGGGTTGTGATGTCATAATGGAACATTGATGACAGGTTGCTAGCCCATCGCCCAATAGATTCTGTATACTCTTAGTCCTTTAGTCGCCTCCTACCTTCGTATGTTGGATTATATCTATGTTTCGTTTCGAGATATACTCGTATATTAATTTGGTAATCTTTATTACAATATGGAGTTTAGCCTTTATGTATGTACGTAATAGTCATTCACTAATTCAGGCAATGGCGGCATTATCAGACTACATACGTAAGCTGTGTCTAGCGTATCTAACTAGTGATGTCATCGCACTTTATAGATAACAGTAATACAGACAAAATATATCGAGTTTGAATGGATGACAGAAAAGTGCCGAAACTAATTTGTAGTCAAGGTAGATAAGAGATTAAAATGGCGTAAACTAATCCTAAACATAAACATTTATTTTACTTATTTACAACAGTATAACATACCTAATGCGTATGCATACATTATAGTATATTATTATAATTACATAAATTAGGACTTTGAAAACCTTAAATTATTAAACATCACGCCTGTTTCCTCACAGAGGGGTAGGTAGATTACGGATTACAAACTATGTACCTAAACTATAAACTATAATTACATATATACATACATACATTTACGTCCTTTGATCCCTTTCGGGGCGGACAGAACCTTAGGAGAACAGAATATTAGGGTTGTTATGTCATATGGAACAATGGTGATAGGTTGCTAGCCTATCGCCCAATAGTTTCCCTTGCACCCAGTCCTTTTGTCGCGTCCTACGACATGTCGGGAAAAACGGCAACCAGTAAACTTTCTTTGTACGTCCCAGATTAGCACAGTTCTAAATAATATACTCTCATACATACATACTCATCACGCCCGTTTCCCTGTAGAGGGTAGGCCGAGATCACGGATTTACATGTGTTCCGTTCCTAAAAAAACACTTCCGCTCCATTGACACTCATACACCTTTTCATACACACTGGGCGGTTATATGTACTTCTAACGTCAATCTTTTTCAATATAGCGTCTATCTGACTGTTATTTATTTATATAATTCTGAAATGTTCATATGTCCTGTTTGTCAATGTTGTGTTGTTGTTTTTTCATTTGTAACACACCAAGCTGAGACGGAACCTTTTTATACCTTAATGGCATACACAAGAACTATTTGCGTGTTTGTACGAAAATATGTGCTATACATAAGGTATATTATGTATTTGTGTGTGTGTCTTTTTATATTTTTATTATTATTGTTGAATAAGCCATGCATGCACCCCTAAGGTTATGTCGGCTCAAGTACAAACACTGATGCCATCATGGCGTTTGCACTTTTTGTTATTCCGTCGCCATGGTAACACCAACGCCGTCAGCCGCTATAACCGAAGAAAAACGAAGTCGTAGTACCAAATCTTCTCTTCCCTGTTCTTCTGTTCGTTCCAGTTGAAGATCCAAATACTATCCCAAAGTGAACATATGTATTTAGCAAGTTTGAATAAATATTTGACAGACTTTGTTGACAAATTATAGACGACTGTATGTGTGTCTTATAGTTCTGAAATAAACGTTTTTATTATTTTTATTTGCCCAGTAGCTATTGAGCTATGGAGCAGGAATAATTGAATTAGGCAACGAAATAAAATGCCCGAGCTAGCCAATTAGACTAATCAGGTCAAATTCTTGCCCTGACCTTTGACTTCAGACTCTAATTAATACTAGGACATCGTTACATCTACCTGTTATTGTGATTCATAAACACTTGGGTGTGAATAAAATGCTGTGAATTCGTAGATCCGTATTTACTAAAAATGTTTGATTCTTATGTTGCAATCACTACATAGTATAAAACAAAGTCGCTTTCTTGGTCCCTATGTCCCTTTGTACGCTTAAATCTTTGAAACTACGCATCGGATTTTGATGTGGTTTTTTTTAATAGATAGAGTGATTCAAGAGGAAGGTTTATTTGCATAATAACATTCATTAAATAGTGGAGTAGAATATTTTATACCCGTGCGAAGCCGGAGCGGGTCACTAGTATAAATACAATTACGAAAAGCGTCGAGTACTACGGTAAGGGAAAACATCGTGAGGAAACTTACCTGTTCCCCGAACAGGTAATAGTTAGTTCTTGTAAATGGTGACATGGCTTACCACCTGTCACTTTGAGTAGTTACTATCTGGTCAAGACGTGGGTTCGAGGTATCCATAGAATAACGAACTTCGCAATTGCGGAGATGGACACCTGAACCATTCACTACCCAAGGGTTAATGATCGTGGACGCGTTTATCGTTTTTTGTTAGATTCTTATTTACTACAGTGCGATGTTGTGAAAATTCCATTGATGTCATAGTAAATAAATGATTAGAAGACGAATGATAGTAGATTGATAATAGGTATGTATGTAGGTGAAGTGAAGGGTTGGTTACGTAGGGCTCAGTCCAATAAGACATATGATATTACATTAAAAAAGGTGACGTTAGAAAGAATTATAGACATATAACGGCAGAGTATTTATGATGATGTGTATGAATGTCAATAAAGTGAAAGTAGTTTCTCAGGATAGAGGCAATCGGGATCCGTGATATCTGCCTACCCCTCTAGGATAGATAGGTTTGGAAGAAGATGGAGGGTCTAGGATTGAAAAGGGCATGCTGTGCTGGTTTTGAGATGTCTTGCGGATGAATGATAGTAAAATTACAAAAGGAATATCATATATTGTTGAAGTGGAAGGGCGGTTACCTAGGGGTAGACCCAATAAGACATATGACTATCAAATAGATGCCATATTGAAAAAGGGAGATGTTACAAAGGAATAATATGGTTATATATACACATACTGGATAGGTAATAGTCAGTGCCTGTATACGGCGATACGGTTCACTACCTATCACGTTGGGTGCTGTCTATCTATTGATACGCGGGCTTCGAATGACCCATACCTAACATGCCTTCGAAATTTCGGAGATGGGCATTCAATCCTCTGACTACCCCGCCATAATAAAAAAGGGAGTGTGTATACACAAGTCGTGAAGCGTATGTTTTTTTATGTTTTTTTTATACACTTACATAACTTCCTCTAATCCCTTCGAGACGGACAGAACCTTGGAGACGATAATATCTCCACTTTTTAGCATGAATATTTGGGTTGTGTGGAACATTGGTGACAGTTTGCTAGCCTATCGCCCAACAGATTCCATTGACCTCTAGTCCCTTAGTACATGCCGGGAAGAACGGTAGCTAGTTTGCTTGCTTTTACGTCCCAGCTAGCACGGGGCGAAACCGGGTCACGTTAAATAGGAATAATATGTTTATAGCACACTATATATAATTTTTCCACAGTGTTTTACCAAACTATTATTTGTGGTAGGAAAAACACATGCACGAGCCCATGTATGAGTACATAATTTATTACATAAAGGCTGTCTGATGTAAGAACAATGAGACATTTATAAATGCGAGGTCAATTAGCACTATAGTGCCAGGTGACTATTCTAGACTATTGCGACTAAATACATATGAACACTAGTTTGTTTTTATTTTACATACATATACTTAATCCGCACTGGAGTGTATAGAACCTCGGTGATATAAAATATAAAAATATTAATATTATATTGAAGGACATTATTACACCAATGGAACTTGTCCTTAGCTAAGTACGTTTAAGATTTTTTTAAAGGTACAAATCAATGTATATTTCTGACGTATATACTTATTATAAATGGATAAATACATATATATTTAGTTGCATCAGACTGGAAGAAGAAAAGCGTATTACTAAACTCTTTCTCCACCGGGAAAATCGGGACCTCACGATTAGCGTTCCGGTCCTATAAAAACAAATTTACGAAATGCATCGAATTATACGGTGAGGGAAAACATCGTGAGGAAACCTACCTGTTCGTCGAACAGGTAATAGTTAGTGCTTGTAAATGGTGATATGGCTGACCACCTGTCACATTGAGTACCTACTGACTATCTGGTTAACACGTGGGTTCGAGGTGTCCATAGAATTACTACCTTCGCAATTGCGGAGATGGACATCTGAACCTCTGACTACCCCGCAAGGGTTTATGGTCGTGAATGCGTTTGTTTTTGTTTTTTTGTTTTTCCTATAAAAACTCCTTGGTCAGTTTTCACATTCAGTATTCATTTTGGGCGTGTTGCATTTATATGGAACATTTTTCACAGGATGAAATCCCATTGTTCAATAGATACTATTTATATTTACTAGTCCTTTAGTCGGTAGGAAGAACGGCAGCTAGTTAGTATTCTTTTTACCTCTTGCTATACAGGATCATAGATGTAAGTTTAAGTTGGTGAGTATACAAATATTCATAAACTTTTTTGTATATTAAGGAATGGTAAGGTATATTAGTCTTTATAAAATGTATTGTTACCGGCCAATCCCGATTTCAGGACAAACTAGTTTGGCCTAGGCTAAACTTGTACTTTTGTCCTGAAATCGGGCCTGTCCGGTAACATATGTTTATACTCGTAGATAATGACTTATCTTTAAAAAAAAGAAAAATTGAGATTTCATTTTCTTATTTTACTTTCGTTCGTATTTTTATAGTTATTTAGTGTAATATGGATACGTAAACTAATCTTAGTACTTAATAACTATAACTATGTTTACATTCAATGTACCTGCACGTAAAACACGAACTGAAGTTAAATCGTCAACATGTATGTGACCAGAATAAGGAAAACGATGTCCAAATTAGGGCCCACGTTTAAACTATTTGAAGGCTGTCCACAAATTAAGCCATGTACCTACTCTATAAACAACACTATCAACATACCAAACCATAACTATTGTAATATCTTACGGGGTATTTAGAGATTCTAGTGTACAAAATGATATCATTCAAAATCTACATTAGACCTGGGACCTAACTCCACTAATGCATGTTAACAAAATCGTAGTTAAATAGAATCTCAATCGTAGTTCGATAGCAATACAATGGTGTGAAGTGGAGTAGCAAAAGTGTTAAATTTCACTAAATATTGCTAGTCGGACGTAAAAATAATGCTAACTAGCTGCCGTTCTTTTCGTCATGTCGTAGGAGGCGACTACGAGAAAATAGAATCTATTTGGCGATGGGCTACCAATCTGATACCAATGTTCCATATCCCCCTAGTCTCTTCCAACAATATGCCGGGAAGAACGGCAGCTAGTTAGCATTCTTTTTACGTCCCAGCTAGCACGGAACTTTACGTCCTAGTAAGTATGACAGAGTCAAGTTTATCCTCATTCAAATTAATTCGATCAGTAATAGAAATGGGAAAGAACATTTCTTATCATATTACTGTTGTTTTGGAGTTAAATAGTAAGTATTCCACAACCACATAAATCAATACAAACAGCCGTTTCACAAAATGGTATCAGTAGTCAAATACAGGACCAATAATAATAATATAATATTGTAGGACGTTATAACACCAATTGAACTAGCCCCTTGGTAAGTACATTTAAGACTTGTGTTAAGGGTACTAGTCAACGTATATTTAAGAAATATATACTTATTATGTATAGATAAATACATATATAGCATATATGTATAATCAACTACCAGACTGAAAGCAGAAGAAAAGCGTAGTTCTTAACTCTGCCTCCATCGGGAATCGAACCCGGGACCTCACGAATTAGTGTTCAGGCGTCTAACCGATCGCGCCACGGAGGTCGTCATATCAATCTATAACCGGAACGGTAACATAGTCAATTAGTACCTACCTGTGTTGATAATTCCATGTAGTTCTGATAAAATATTCCGTACCTTCTTTGGCAAACAGGATGTGATTTTCGTAAGGTATGGTGAACTATTCTAAAAGATATGTGAAGTTTACCCTATGTCCCTTTGTATGCTAAAATCTTTGAAACTACGCAACGGATTTTGATGCGGTTTTTTTCAATAGATAGAGTGATTCAAGAGGAAGGTTTATATGTATAATAACATCCATTAAATAGTGGAGTAGGCTATATATTTTATACCCGTGCGAAGCCGGAGCGGGTCGCTAGTTTTTCCATAAACTTAACTATTTTTTTCAAAGTGGCAAGAGGCTTAAATATAGCCATCAAAGCAAAAGTCTTCACAATATGGTATCACCAGATAACAGGTGTAAATCTGAAGGAGAATTGTGTCAATGAAGCGAAAGTGGTTTGTCAGAATAGGGACAGATGGGGATCCGTGATATCTGCCTAACCCTCTACAGGAAAATCAGGCGTAATATGTATATAATGAGTAGTGTATTGATTGTCAATAATAGAAATAAAAACACGAAAATTCTTACGAAATCATTTATTTTTTGTCATTTTTGGTAGTTTTTGAGACGTTTTTTTTCTCAGAATATAAAAATAGGGTAAAGTGATCATGAGAGAACATTTTTCCTTCAACATCTTGCCTAGACATCAATTTTAATGCCCAACTTAACATACTACATGTTATCTTTTACATTAGTGTTATGAAAATGTTGCTAGTTGGAAAAAATACATATTGTAATAATTTTTTTTGGCTGTTAAGAAAAATGGTCACAATTTTTAATCGACTGCAACATAACATATGAAATATATTCATGTATCATAACTGCTTACAAAATTAAATGTACCTTTTTGATTACTTGAAAATAGAATGTTCAATAGATTGCCGAAAAATTATAAGCAGATAATTAACAAATTAATTACACATTTTCTTTTATTTCTCAGATCTCTACTGAAAAAATCATTTAACAGAGATTTGTGGTAAAAACATTATAACTAGCAACATTAAATTAAAATGACAGGTACATTTTGCATTCATTCTAAATCCTAAGTGAACGAATGAATTAGTTGTTTCGAAAATTAGTCTCTGAAGCGTTTTTACAGAATTTTCTTGTTATTTCGTATATTATTAAGAAGCAAATAACATGAAGTCAATACATGATATGAACACAGAACGACAACAGAAAAAACAGTGTCTTTTGGAAATTTATATTTCATTTACCTCTTAAGTTAATATTATTGTTCCTACTTAAAATTACGAGCTATACATTACCAATATACATTTAAGATACTACTTTCAATATACAAGTTGAAGTTACGATGCCTTGAAATGAATTGTTAACGATTTAGAGAAGCTTAACGTAAATACAAACATAATTGAGTTTTATCTCCGAATTTATTATAAATTTCATGAAAATTGATACATCATTTTAAAATAGAATAAAAATTTTCGTGAACCTAATCTTAAAATAAAATTCTAAGGAGGTTTTCATACTTTTTTAAAAAAGAAGAAATTTTCATTGAATATAATTTGGTTTGCAGAGTTAATAATATTCCATTTCAAATGTTAAAACTTTATATATTAGTAATAATTATTCTTAAGTGTTTATTTTGAAGATATCACAATATTGATTTTGTAAATATTCAATTATGTAACTGACGAAAACTGATAAATGAATGAAATTATTTTCTTGATAATATCTGAATATTGGCAAAAAATACATTGAAATTAATTGATTCCTAGATTATACAATAATTGAAAAATGAATATATTTACGGAAATACATAAATATAACATTTAGTGAAAATTGAAAAAAATACCTAAGTTTCTTCCTATATTAAAAAGAACATTGAATCACATTATCATAAAGAAAATATATTTCATTTTGTATAACAGTAATGATTTCCGGTCGATAAAATTGTCCTACAGGTACTAACACAATAAGTACCTAACTATACCTTAACCCCTACACATTTTTATTTTCTTTACAATTTTTATTCTTTTTTTATGGCACCACAGCCAAAGCACACTTAAAAATAGTGCATTAATTGAATAATAACATACATTCCTTCTGATTACAAACAATAAAATATGCATTGACTTAAAAACCATCGACAAAACAATCTGCAAATGGCGGTCAATTAATTGTCACAATCTTGACATCTGTCAAATAACGCGCATATAATGTAATTTACACTTCGATAACCAAGTTAAGCGAAATATTGTAATATACTTTCTGATGCTTTTCAGGTTTTATTTTATTGTAAATGTCCATATAGGTACCCGTTAATAACATATATTTTTTTATATTGGATAAAAGATATGGTATTGTAATTTAGCTTAATGAGCCAGCTTACGATTAAGACTGAAACTAAAATAATGATGCAATTAAATTGAATTTATATTGCCTGGTTAACAATAACATCACGTCTTTTGGCGATGTTTACAGCAAAGTAATGGATTATGGTCACTCAAAGCTCATTTTCACCAAATAGTCAAGTTTTGCGGGTACCTTAGAACCTTTGATAGAAGTTACAATAGTCATTTTATGCTACACTTACATTTTAACTTACTTCAGAATGTATCAGTGTATGCCAACAATATGTTACACAAAATATGCATTATTTCGTTTCAGACCAGTTTTTGAGTTTCTATCACAACCTAAAACTTCTTTATAACTACCCTGCTTCGATTTCAAACATAAATAAAATGATCGAAAGCCATGAATGAATGATATTGTCATTTAACTGTCAGATATAGCTTTTTACCAACTGACATATATATTGACACTTTTTTGATTTCTTTACGAAAATTGATCTAAAAAGATCTGTAATTAAATTGGAATTTATTAAAGATTTTATAGAAATAACTACAAATTAAAAGTGGAATTATAAATGTAAGAAAACAATCATTTTAGTGTCCCTTGTAAAAATTTTATACATAACAAATAGTTTTCTTATAAGTGTCAATTATACGTCAGATAGGAAAAAACTAAAATCTGTCAGCAAAATGTCAAAACGGCAATATAAAAATTCCGTTATGTAAATCAAAAAGTGATACAACGTAATTGATTTAATTCTCTCACTATTAAGGTTTTTTACTACATATTTACAGGATTAACAAACTATTTTTTGTACGGTAAGAGGTCAGTTTAAAAACAAAAACTTCAATCAACTTTACACCTTAACTGAGTCACAAAAGAAACCGTGTATTCAAGTGGTGCTCTTTTTTTGAAAACACACTCACTAATTTCATCCATTACACACTCACACAACAAATATTGTATGCCAAAGATTTTTTAAAATACATACTGATCTTTGCATCACCTTATAGATAATCTAAGAAGCCATATGTACACAAAAGTTTTTGTCAAAAAGAAATAATGTTTGAAATATGTTTTACTCTTAACATAGATAAACACATAATTTGTCTATTATTTCAATAAATAAAAACTAAGAGAGGTTTACATGTCCAAAAAATATAATAAAAAACTTATTTTAAACACACCGTATTGAGATCTGTCACGCACTTCTATTTTAAAACATTATTTACTTATTTTTTTTATTATTTTCAACAGTTTTTATCACATTTTACTATTTCCAGTAAATACTGAGTCAGAGTGGAAAAGTGTGGCCACACTCGGGATTGCAGAAACGGTGTCGCCTGATGTTCACAACATTGGAGGTAGTGTTGCCATATATTTTTCTGAATTCTGAGGGAAACTGAAATTATTCACGATGCGAAATCTCCGTTTATGTGGGCCACCTAGAACAAAAAAATTATTAATTAACAATCATTTAAATACACAATTATTCAAATATTAATGTTCCATCTAGACATTTTATGTTATAATGTTACTTACAATGCATTTAGGTTACTTAATATTTAATTGCATTTACCAACCGACTGAAAGTTTGTAGACATTCAAAAGATTCAAATAAAAGCAGTAAATTGAATAATTTTATTTTTTAAACTAACCGATTTTTTTATGTTACCACAGTTTTAATCTAGACAGACAATTCCCTCACAGAGCCAGTACAAATACAATCACATATTAACATAAAAGCACGAAGGTGCAAGGTCGCCATAGAATTACTAATATCGCAATTGCGGAGATGGAAATCTGAATTCTTGACTACCTGCAAGAGATAATGGTAGTAAACGAGTTTGTTTGTCTTTTTGTCACATAGTGTATCTCACCTGACTATGTCACGCCACAGAGCTGAGGCGGTAGGAGGGCCGCGTGCCCTCTGGCTGGTACAGCGTTATGGACGCTATGTAGTTGTTTGACATCACCTGGGAACATACATACATATACATATGTATAGTAACTGTATAAAGGATACAATAGAAATTAATAATAAACGGAACAGTATGATTTTATTAAGGTTGTTTAGGAGACAAATAGACATACTTTAGGAAAGCTTAAATAGTATATAAAAATATTGCTTTTTAGTAGCAAGTATATGACCTAAAATACGTAGAAAAACAATTAGTTTTTTTACGTAACAAACATGTTTTTTTACAGGTACAAAAAGTTTTTTATGTCATGTTCACCGGTATGTTTTGATACTATGATCCATCTTGGCATAAAACCATAACATATCTACGTATATGACGACATTGCTACGTTCTACGTAATGAACTCTAACATTTGTACCTGTAAAAAAACATGTTATTTTTTTAGTTTTAGTTTTTTTTTTAGTTACTATTGAGTTGGCTGTAGCCAACTCAATAGTAACTAAAAAAAATCACTTACACCCTTTTCCCAATAAAGAACTACAGATTTTCCACTTACACCATTTTCCCAATAAAGACATACTACGAAACTCACCTCAAATATGATATCCTGGTATCCGTAGCAAAAGGTGGAGCCAAAGGGGTTCGTAGTATTAGTTGAAGACGCCCGATTCAATACTACGGGCCGGTCGCAGGGCTTTAGCGCCCCGGAGACACTTTCCCATTTGCTATAAGCCGTTATAGTGATCTGGGAGCCTGTCGTGTCTACCAGCGAGCTGGGGTCCGACCTGTAAGATGTGATAACGGTGTCTAAGGTCGCTTTTTATGAGGTTTGTTAACCATGCAAGGACTTGACTTCACTAATTCATGGTAGGCAAAATCGTAGTTAGAAGAGAATCGCAAGTTCAATGGTGCGAAGTTGTTAGTGAAGTAGCAAAAGTGTAAAATTTCGCCATTGAACTTCTATTTAAGTACGGTTCTACTGAACTATGTTTTTGCGAAAATGATTAGTTGAGTTTGGTCTCAAAAATTAATTAATTTGTTATATTGACTATTCTACACGTGGCGAAACTTAGGTGTTCGAACGAGAATCAGTGTTTAAACGTGTCCAGTAAATTTTCTGCCAAATATTTGGCTACCAGGTAAAAACATAACGCGTTAACGGCAGAAGCAACGAAATGCCAAAACAGAAAGTTTTTTTCCATACAATTTATAAAAATACACACATACACATCACAACCGCTGTTAAAGTTAAATCACAACGGTAAACAGCCATGTAACACGTAATATCCCATACGTATTAACATTTGCTACATTATAAGGTTACCCGTTTTGTTCAACGTAATATGCAAATGTATTAGCTACCCCCTTGGTAAGTTCATTTAAGACTTGTGTTAAGGGTATATAGTTATTATGCATAGATTAATACATATATAGCATACATAATTAACGACCAGACTGGAAAGCAGTAGAAAAGCGTAGTTCTTAACTCTGCCTCCACCGGGAATCGAACCTGGGACCTCACGATTAGCGTTCAGGTGTCTAACCGTTCGCGCCACGGAGGTCGTCAAATATAAGTGTATACTAGTGACCCGCTCCGGCTTCGTACGAGTATAAAATATATAGCCTACTCCACTATTTAATGGATGTTATTATACATATAAACCTTCCTCTTGAATCACTCTATCTATTAAAAAACCTCATCAAAATCCGTTGCGTAGTTTCAAAGATTTAAGCATACAAAGGGACATAGGGACAGAGAAAGCGACTTTGTTTTATACTATAGTATATTCGCATTAAGAAAATAGTGACGTCATCATGTCCCCACGATTTGACCAATGAGACGTGACAACGGTTGTCTGCGATTGGTCGATGTGAATTGTTATCTCATTAACTAACGTCTCATTGGTCAGTTTAACCTCTATATATAATGACGTCACTATTTACTTAACGCGAATAGCCTATAGTGGCAGGTTCACGACTCACTTCTCGGGCTGGATGGGCAGTTGGAACTCGCAGCGATGGTACATGTTGAAGTTGTAGTGGCCGGGGTAGTTGGTGTGTAGTACGAACTTCTTAACCTGGTGCGTGCGCGCGTCGAACAGAACGTCCTGTTAACAGAAATGATACATTACATAGTGTTATCAATATAGGGATAGGCAGAGATTACATTCATATAAGTTCGCGTCTTTTTATCCCTTTTGAAGTGGACGGAAACTTGGAGATATGAAAACATCTTCTTGGTCTCTTATTAATTAGGGTTGTGGTGTCATAATGGACCAATTGTCCCTTAGGAGTCCCCTACAACATGCCAGGAAGAACGGCAGCTAGTTAGAATTCTTTTTACGTACACGTGTTAGGGTAGAGACTACTCTCATATTTTAGTGAATCCTAAAAGGAGTCGCAAGGAGTTTGAACACAAACAAATTTAAATCTTAAACGGGTATAAATAGATCGCAAAATTGATCTACCCTGGTAATTAATTTCACAGCTCAGCAGCGGTTCTGTATACATACATACACATCATGCCCTTCTTTCTGCAGAGGTGTAGGCATAGATCCTGGACCCCTATATGTGCAATATCACTTACGTATTAGCATGACGTTAGTAGCGGTTCAGCAAGTATCAATTTTCATCTAAAAATGACGAAATTTATCACTTTTGCTATCCCACGTACAACTTCACGTTGCTACCAAAGTGATATTGAACTGTTATATTACTAAAACCATTAGTGAACCCTATACATATATAAGTTTATACCAACCAGTCCCAACGTGAAATAATTAAAGAAGTAGTCCGAGGCGGGCGGGGCGCGTCGTTTCGCCGTGGGCCTGTGGATACGCATCTTGTCCTCCGACTTGTAGAAGAGGCGACTGGGAGCCCCGAGCGCCGCGGCCACCGCTTGGCAACTAGCCCCGAAGCGAACGCAGCGGGAGATCGAGAGCTTCGCCGGCTCTAGGGTGCGAGAGGTGCCTGGAAAATAGGTAATAAGCATTACATAACATACATGTTGATATTTAGGTGAAAATAATAATATTTAGGACATGATTACACAAATTGAACTAACCCCTTGGTAAGTTCATTTAAGTCTTGTGTTAAGAGTACTAGTCAATGTATATTTAAGAAATGTATACTTATAATAGATAGATAAATACATATATAGCATATATAATCAACAACCAGACTGGAAAGCAGTAGAAAAGCGTAGTTCTTAACTCTGCCACCGGGAATCGAACCCGGGACCCCACAATTAGCGTGCAGGTGTCTAACCGATCGCGCCACGGAGGTCGTCAAATACTAGTCCACTGCTGGACTAGGGTACGCCACAAAACACGATCATTCGTGGCCCTCAGCCAACCACTACCAGCGACCTTTATCAGGTCATCAGTCCACCTGGCAGGGGGGGTCCTACAGTACGTTTGCCGAGACGCGGCCTCCACTCGACAACCGCTTTAACTCAGCGGTCGTCGGTTCTACGACAGACGTGGCCGGCCCACTGCCACTTCAGTTTACAACAGCGATAGACTATGTTTGATCTGAGAACGTAACATACGTGTTGGTATAGAGGTGGAAATAAATAAAGTAAATTATGAAAATGCAACGAACGTATATTGTAAGAAAAAATTTTTAGAACACAAGCTTACATATTGTCAGAGTAGATTAATATGGAAGAAAAAAATGTTGCCAACAATATACTTCACGGCTTGTGTATATACACTCCCTTTTTTGTGGCTTGAGTGTCCATTTCGGAACTTTCGAAGGCATGTGAGGTATGGGTCACTCGAAGCCTGCATTTCACTAGATAGATAGCACCCAATGTGATAGGTAGTGAACCTTATTGCCGTATATAGGCACTGACTATTACCTATACCAAGAACTATTATCTGTTAGGTTTCCTCAAAATGTTTTCCCTCATCGTAGTATTCCGTGCATTTCACGAATGTATTTTTATTACGAAAATCTATATAGAAATACATTAAACTTCCTTTTTCATTGGTGCATTTTCGGGCGGGATTTGAACCCGGTACCCATTGATATAGAGTACCCCAAACAACTGTGCCCCAAGTCCACAAATGCTTTTTGCAAAATATCATTTCCATATCAGATCAGTAATGGTGTGAATTATGTATTAGATATGTAAAACTGACATATTCCGCCATTTTACAATCAAAATTTGACACTTTTGCTAATCCAGTACCAACTTCACACTATTACTGATCTGATATTGAACTGCGTCTATGATAAAACGCCTTAGTAGCCTTGGATCCCAGAACTACCCCAAATTCCTGAAAAAGAAGGGCTTTACCTTCAGTGAACATGTGCAAGCGCAGGCCAACAGTCTGGTGCCGGGAACGCAGCACGTCACAGCGCCTGAGATGCAGCTGCTGCCGGTAGCACGACAGCGGCAGCTCCGGCAATGGAGCGCTCGACGTGCCACTCACGCATGACGTCTGCAACGCAATTAATAATAATAAAAGCGTTTATTTACGGCCACAAAAACATACACAATACAAAACGTTTACAATAAAAAAACTTACAAACTAAGGGGTATGACTTGTGCATGTTATTGTCGCAGCAAAAGGGTTCTAACTCTAAATTTTAAATAAAATTAACATACATTTGCAAGCAAGGTTTGATACAGGTGGACACGTGTCGTGTTATGAATGTGTACGTATCTAAGTTGTTACATACATACACATCACGCCTGATTCCCTGTAGGGGTAGGCAGAGATAACGGATCCCCATTTCTCCCGATCCTGACAGACCACTTTCGCTTCATTGACACTCATACATCTTCTCGTGCACACTCGACGGTTATAGGTACTCCTAACGTCACCCTTTTTTAATATAGCGTATTGGACTGGAATTTGTTACAATAAATAATAATTAGTTGTTTCGAATATTTATGTATAATATAATGTTTTATAAGTTACGAAACTATCTGTCGCATGAGGCGTACCTGTAAGGGTAGGTATTTTACATACATATACATCCACGTCCTTTCATCTTTAGGGCAGAACTTAGGAGATATATCTCCTGGGTCACTTTTTAGCATGAATATTAGGATCGCCAAGTCATAATGGAACTTTTGTGACAGGTAGCAACCCATCGCCCAATAGATTCAAAAAAGTCGCTCTTGACATCTTAGGAACTTTTATGACGACAAGAATGCCTATTATATAAATTGTATGACCTTATATTAACACTTGTTTATTTATTCTTCTTCCACATACACCGACCATTACAGGTTTGACCAAATACAATCGAGTAAGACATTTTTTAAATAAAAAATAAATAAGACATATTTTTTCCGGTTCGAAGGACCACTATTCATAAGTGCGTACCTGGTGTTGAGATCCATAGTAGATGGTCGTTCGAGATACGACCGGGGAGGCGCCGTTCGGGAACTGCAGAGATCCTAGACCATGCGCGTAACCAGGCTAGAAGTATTCGCAACAAAACGTAAGAATAAAAAAGAAAAAAAAATTTGGGCTAGAATAACAACAGTTTTTTTGGCTTCCACATACATTAGATCCTTCGGAGATTTAGTATCTCTTACGTCACTTATACGCATGAATATTGGGGTTGCGATGTCACATGGAACATTGGTGACAGGTTGCTAGCTCTAATCAAAAAATCAATATAACCCTAGTCTCTCCCTCACCTCCTACGACATTCCAGAAAGAACAGCAATTAGTTAGCATTCTTGTTACGATCCAGTCTACCGCTATACAAAGACAATTAATTTTTTGGCCTAATAGTACCTTGTTTTCAGTATTGTGTGTACTTTATTGTATTAGATGCGCGTAGAAAATTAGCCCCATAAAATATAACGCAACCAAATTAAAAATGAGTTGCTAACGTTACTAATTAAGTGAACCCTGACCGCGGGAGGGGTACGGGTAAAGAACGCATTCACGACCATTAACCCTTGCATGGTAGTCAGAGGTTCAGGTTTCCATATCCACAATTGCAAAGGTAGTAATTCTATGGACATCTCGAACCCACGTGTTGAGCAGATAGTCAGTACTCAATGTGACAGGTGGTCAGGTTAGGTTAGGTTAGGTTAGTCCATATATTTCCATTGGTACATGCTCAAGCAGGATTTGAACCCTATACCCACTGATACAGAGCCAAGTCCCCAAAACTGAGCTACATCGAATTCGTTTAAAAGGGTGTATATAAAGTACTCACTTGAAATTTGCTATCCACGGGGAAGTAGAAGGAGAGGCCGCGGAAGTTGAGCGCGAATAGATGGCGCTGCGAGTCGTAGAGGCCGGGGTGCGTGGCCCCGAAGCAGTGCTCCACTTGCTCGATAGATGGCATTATCTCCGGGGAGTTGAAGCACATGCCGCTGCGAAACAGACCTTGTTAGTAAGAGGTGACGGTGTACTTTGGAATGTGTAGATGAAAAAAGTTATTTTTTAAAATTTTCATTTACTTAATATTACAGTGAACACAGATTTTTCCAAATTCGATGGTACAGTACTTAATTAATAAAGTGTGTAATAAGTCTTGTTCGTTAATTAATATTTTACATAACTGACTGTTTTGTTACTAATTTTTATGGGAAGACATACATACAATCATCACACTTGATTCCCTGTAGAGGGGAAGGTAGAGATCACGGATCTCCATCTGTCCCGATCCTGGCAAACCACTTTCGCTTCATTGACACTCATACACCTCCTAACACTCATAAAACATGGGAAGACATCAAGTATGTAAGACAAGTGATAAGTATGAAGACATAGGACAGCTGGAATATCAATGTAATCAAATTGAAATATTTTGTAATACATATTTTAAGGTGTTAAATTGAACCCTGTTTTAGGCTTCAGTAATTTATTACTTCCCTCTTTATATTAATCTCCAAAACTCATATCCAAACACTATAAATCCACAATCCAACAAGGGTAGACACAACCAAACGTTCCACTCACCTATATCTTAGTTTGACTAACTTCATATTGTAAACTTCTATTATTTTGAGCCGCTGCGCCACCGGATCAAAGATGAGTCTTATTCCATCCGACGGCATATTTATTACTAAGTCTACAGCTAACGGATTCTGGAACAAACACAATAATAATGCTATAGTTATCACTACATAGTATAAAACAAAGTCGCTTTCTCTGTCCCTATGTCCCTTTGTATGCTTAAATCTTTGAAACTACGCAACGGATTTTGATGCGGGTTTTTTTAATAGATAGAGTGATTCAAGAGGAAGGTTTATATGTATAATAACATCCATTAAATAGTGGAGTAGGCTATTTTATACCCGTGCGAAGCCGGAGCGGGTCGCTAGTATTATGATAAGGCACACGCATTACCCCTTGTGAAGTAGTCAGAAGTTCAAGTGTTCATCTCCGCAATTGCGAAGGTAGTAAGCCCCTAGGCCCTACGTTCTTATACACTACATATGATATATATTCATCCATGGTCTCTGACAGAGTAAACAGAAAAACACGTTTCGAAGAAACTTTCATGATGTTGAGCTTAAAAGACAAAACATGACCTTACACCCTTAAAATACCTTAATTACTTCCCCAAATTTTTAGTTGCCTCTTAAGACATGACGGAAAGAACGGCAGCTAGTTAGCGTTCTTTTTACGTCCTAGACTAGCACTGAAAACCTTACCTATCTATCATACATACATACATATATACCATAGCATAAGATGAAAGTCCATCAACACACGAACATATAAGAAAAATCCAGGTGTAAATCTTTGGCAGTGATCCAGAAATTATGAGATTTTTTACATAATCCTTCATTCTGACACATTTTGAGATTTCAATGGCATATTTAAGGTCATTGCTTCCGTATTTCACCTATATATAAATTATGGCAGCTGTACACTTTCCGGAATGTCATTAGAGGTAACTACGGGACTTGGGGAGGTTATTAAAGTATATGTCGGTAGTGTAGCCACCATCAATATATGTATATATAGCAAAAATGTACATTTTTCTCTTCAACAATAGGCTACTTTTGATCTTTTAACCCTTAAGGGGTATACGTAAAAAATATATGTATTTACACAGACTGTACTTAATTAAAACATACGCTTCATGACTTGTGTATCCCGCTTTTATTGTGGTGGAAAAGTCAGAGATAAGTAGTGAACACACTCTATATAAATAAATATCAATCAATATAATTGCATCACATATATGCACATATCACATTACTGACTGATTATCTCGAATCTAATGAATGATATTTAAATATGTGTTTTTCATTTACGTACATAATTTACAGTCGCTAACGGTGAGGGAAAACATCGTGAGGAAACCTGCCTATCCCTCAGGATAGGTAATAGTCAGTGCCTATATACGGCGATACGGTTCACTTCCTATCACGTTGGGTGCTGTCTATCTAGTGATACGCAGGCTTCGAATGACCCATACCTAACATGCCTTCGAAATTTCGGAGTTGGGCATTCAAGCCTCTGACTACCCCGCCTTAATAAAAAAAGGCAGTGTGTATACACAAGTCATGAAGCGTATGTTATGTTATGTTTCTATAAGCCCCGTTTAAGTTTGGAACGTACATAACATATAACTGCCGGCGTGTCAGCCCAGCATATCATAACCTTCTTAGCAACCAGATGCTGTAGAACATATCAGGCGATGGGCTAGCAAGTTGTCACCAGTAGTCTATATAAATGCCGTCACAACCCTGATTGTTATACCAAAACTGCTCCAGTAAGTATATCTTTGAGGTTCTTCCCACCCAGTCACTTAGAAAGCCAGCTGATTACACGGTACAAGTCCCTGGCACTCACCTGATCGCTATAGAGGACTTGCACGCCTCTGATAGTGCCCACTTGGCTCTGGATAATCGCCACGGACTGTGAAAAGTGCATCCCTGTAACAACAAGAGTAATTATTAATTAATCACTACATAGTATAAAACAAAGTCGCTTTCTCTGTCCCTATGTCCCTTTGTATGCTTAAATCTTTGAAACTACGCAACGGATTTTGATGCGGTTTTTTTAATAGATAGAGTGATTCAAGAGGAAGGTTTATATGTATAATAACATCCATTAAATAGTGGAGTAGGCTATATATTTTATACCCTTGCGAAGCCGGAGCGGGTTACTAGTATAAAAATTGCATGCTTCAATGGTTTGGACATGTTATGCGGATGAATGATAGCAGATTGACAATAGGAATATATATGAGTGAAGTGGAAGGGCGATTACGTAGGGGCCGGCCTAATAAGACATAACAGTCAGATAGACGCTATATTGAAAAAAGGTGACGTTAGGAGTACCTATAACCGCCGAGAGTCTATGAGAAGATGTATGAATGTCAATGATGCGAAAGTGGTCTGTCAGGTTCAGGACATGAGGATCCGTGATCTCTGCCTACCCCTCTACAGGGTATCAGGCGTGATGTGTATGTATGTATGTATGTAATAAAAATACTATACAGTGGTTTGTCATGGACAGACAGAGATCCGTGATCCAATATAATATCACGTACTTCACTTTTAGCATGAATATTGGGATTGTCATAATGGAACATTGGTGACAGGTTGCTAGCCCATCGCCCAAAAGATTCTATTTACCCCTAATCCCTTAGCCGCGACGTCAAGGTAGACCGGCAGCTAGTTAGCGTTCTTTTTACGTCCCAGACTAGTACGGGACATATCTTTAGTCATGAATGTGTTAGTATACCTACATAACACTTGTAAAGAATTTGATTGTATTCTAATTCGTGACGTATTAATTACGAACACTGACTCATAGTAGAGATCCGTTGGCAAAATATCAAGTGAATTATTTAGTCATAGTCAAAAGTAGAGGTAATACATAATATGTTGTAGTAAAACACATATAGTTCAAAATTATATATTCATGAGATATGTATGACAGTAATTAAGAGTAAATTAAATTCCATAATGAATAAAAGAATTGAAATAACTTTTTTTAAATGACGGTGATTAAAAACTAGGACTTAATATAACAGAAGGATTGGCCATGTTTTATATAATTAGTGCTCTACTAGTCTCTTATTAAGCATAATAAAGGAGTAACTTTACTTAAATATCCCTATTTAATAATCTGAAATAAACTATCCCAAAACTTGTTGTAAAATGCGCAAAAAAAAGGAAACATAAAATTTATCTAATACAAAAAAATAACCTTATCAACTGACAGGGAGAAGTGGCGTCATTTGGGGGAGGCCTATGTCCAACAGTGGATTGATACAGGCTAATGATGATGAACATTATCAAATAAAAAAAAACATTCAGAACCCATCCAAATCCAAACAGAGTAATTCCCTCGCCTATACAAAAACCATTCCACTGCCAAGGTCACTATGGGAGTGCAAAACAACTTTTTACGACGCACCGTGTTTACTATTTACGAAATTTGCGTAATATTTTGTGTGCGTAGCGTCACAGATAGGCGCTTATCTATAATAATAATGTAGGACATTACACCAATTGAACTAGCCCCTTGCGAAGTATATTTAAGACTTGTTAAGGTACTAGTCAACGTATATTTAAGAAATATATACTTATTAAATATAAATAAATACATATATAGCATATATAATCAACGACCAGACTGGAAAGCAGAAGAAAAGCGTAGTTCTTAACTCTGCCTCCACCGGGAACCCGGGACCTCACGATTAGCGTTCAGGCGTCTAACCTTCGCGCCACGGAGGTCGTCATTATCTTATACATACAAAATACATTCACTTCCTTCAATCCCCTTCGGGGTGGACAGAACCTCGGAGATATAGGAACTCCTAGGTTACTTAGCATGAATATGGGGGTTGTGATGTTACATGGAACAATGGTTACAGGTTGGTAGCCCATCGCGCAACAGATTCCATTGACTCCTACCTCCCTTAGTCGCCTCCTACGACAAAGCGGGAAGAACGGCAGCTAGTATGCATTATTTTGCGTCCCAGGCAGCATGGGCCATTAAATATATACACTTGTAAGTGGAGGTTAGTGAATGGGGTATTAAAGGTAGTAATACATATGTATAGTCAACGCTAAAAGTGCAGTCCCAGTAACTTTTTATAAGGTTTAAGTTCATTAGAACAAAAGACAATATTTTTCATTTCGAAGCACGCGAACGTATAGTAACCATGACAATGCATAGTGGCGCCAGTTTTTAAATGTAAATTTATTGTCTTTTGTTCTTATAAACTTAAACCTTATAAAAAGTTACTGGAACTGCACTTTTAGCGCTGACTGTACATATAGTATTTAAAACCTCGGAGGTAGTCAGAGGATAAGAAACAAAAAATCTCAATTGCCAATTCGTGCTTTCATATTAGGGATGGCATAACATTGATATGGTTTTTTGGTGACAGGTTATCGCCTAATATAGTTAGTTAACTAGCGACCCGCTCCGTCTTCGCACGGGTATAAAATATATAACCTACTCCACTATTTAATGGATGTTATTATACATATAAAACTTCCTCTTGAATCACTCTATCTATTAAAAAAACCGCATCAAACCCGTTGCGTAGTTTCAAAGATTTAAGCATACAAAGGGACATAGAGACAGAGAAAGCGACTTTGTTTTATACTATGTAGTGATTACATCTATTCCCTAGCCTCTTAGTCACCTACTACTAGACGGGAAGAACGGCAGCTAGTTAGCTTTATTTTACCTCCCAGCCTACCACGGTACATATAATATAAATTCTGAGAATCCGAAAAACATTTTTATAGTATAGGATATTTTTACGAATAAATATAGTTCACTCAAATTTGCTTTATAATTGTGTTGCGTAGATTTTAGACTAACAAAAACATGTTTACTATAAACCACATGATATTTATGATAAAATTCTACTATTACGTATAAAGGTAAGATAAATATATCAAACTTCTACGGTAAGGAAAAACATCGTGAGGAAACCTGCCTATCCCTCAGGATAGGTAACAGTCAGTGCCTATATACGGCGATACGGTTTCATTACCCATCACGTTGGGTGCTGTCTATCTAGTGATACGCGGGCTTCGAATGACCGATATCTAACATGCCTTCGATATTTCGGAGATGGGCATTCAAGCCTCTGACTACCCTGCTATAATAAAAAAGGGAGTGTGTATACACAAGTCGTGAAGCGTATGTATGTATGTAATAGCCAGTGCTTGCATAGCGACACGGTTTACCACCTGTCAGTTTAGAGATGGTCCCTTGAACTCTGATTACCTCGTGAGGTTTAATGACCGTGAATGTTTGTTATGTATAGAAACGAGGTTTAGTAATGTATTAGGAACAAAGGACTTGGAAAACAAAGGTTCTGAGTTCGATACCTACCGAAATAAGATTTACTAATACATACATACACATCACGCCAGATTCCCAGTAGAGGGGTAGGCAGAGATCACGGATCCCCATTTGTCCCGATCCTGACAGACCATTTTTGCTTCATTGACACTCATACATCTTCTCATACACTCTCGGCAGTTATAGGTACTCCTAACGTCACGATTTCAATATAGCGTCTGACTGTCATATGTCTTATTGGGCCGGCGCTACGTAACCGCCCTTCCACTTCACTCATATATATTCCTTTTATCAATCTGCTATCATTCATCCGCATAATATGTCCAAACCATGGAAGCATACCCTTTTCAATCTTAGTCACTGCATTATATACTATCACTACATAGTATAAAACAAAGTCGCTTTCTCTGTCCCTATGTCCCTTTGTATGCTTAAATCTTTGAAACTACGCAACGGATTTTGTTGCGGTTTTTTTTAAGAGATAGAGTGATTGAAGAGGAAGGTTTATATGTATAATAACATCCATTAAATAGTGGAGTAGGCTATATATTTTATACCCGTGCGAAGCCGGAGCGGGTCTTTAGTTTAGTTTAGTTTATGGGGCTCCGTGGTTTCCGCAATTAGTCCCCACTGGGACCATTTTGCGTGATGTCGCTGACTATTCCAGCCAGCCCAGCACCCGCCAGAAGCGCAGAAGACGCCTAGTGTCTTCACAGGCTTCCCGAAGCGACCCCGGTTTCCCAAGGATTTTAGCCCGTTCTTCAGCCACGGCCCCGCACTCCAGGACAACGTGGCCGGAGCGGGTCACTAGTATACTATATAGTAATAAAAAATTGGATTCTATGTACGGTACAATATTAAATATAACGAAACCATTATAATTGTTCAAGATAGGCAATATTCAATGGCTCCACAGCAGAAGACCTTCTCATACATTGGACACTGACTATCTCATGTATCTAAATGACCAAAACTTCTTAACTCAATCTTCTGTCTACTCCGCATTGATTAGCGGTCGTGATGTTTGTTGTCCAACATCAGGTGATTGGGAACCTAGGGGTCACGGGTTCGATTGCCGATTGGCGCAAACATGTGTAGATGAGTCATTTGTGTATGTATGTATATATTTGTGTATGAGCGATAGTGACGTGTTTTGTATCTATGCCAAATATCCAACTAACGTATGAATGAAAGCTTCATAGCTTGAAGGGGTGGCCAGAACCTAGGGCTGTAAAAGCATTTATGAGGATATGGTTAAAACCAAGTCTGAAAGATAAAAAAGACCTATAACCGCCGAGTGTGTATGAGGAGGTGCATGAAGCAAGAGTGGTATGTCAGGATCGACACAGATGGGGATCCTATCTCTGCCTACCCCTCTACAGGGAAACAGGCGTGATGTTTATGTATGTTTATTTTGCTGGCTGTTGCAGTTTTATCTAAGCCGAGTCTGCCTTATCTTGGTGTAAATAAAAAATCCCACTCTAACAAACTTGTCAATAATAAACACTAACATATACTTCACAACCGTTATCCCTTGCGGGGTAGTCAGGGGTTAACATGCCCATCTAGCGGGGTAGACAGCGGTTCACAGGTCTATTCTTGCAATTGCAGAGTTTCTATGGTCTATGATTCTATGGTCACCTCAAACGTCCAAGTCAACCAGATAGTAGGCACCTAATATGATAGGTGAAAAAACCATAGCACCATTTACAAGCACTAGTAAGATAGGTAGGTTATGTCGCAATGCAATATTTACTTCATTTTAGAAGTGGTGAATAACATAGAGTTAATTTTAAAGCAAAAATCATAATGGGTCGGTCCCTTCTGTTGCAGAACTCACAATAATTGGAGCACAAAGATTTTGAATAGACACTACACCTTGGTAAACACAGTAAAAGTTGTTAGTGGCTAGCTGAGGGCCTCAAGTGATTTGAGTATTATAATGTACCATTGTGAAGGCCTATATTCAACAGTGGACTGCTATACACTAGTATATACTTGGGTCAGACCCACATGACGGACTCAGATGTACATAGTAATAATAATAATAATATTTGGACATTATTACACCAATTGAACTGGCCTTTGCTTAGTACATTTAAGACTTCTGTTAAGGGTACTAACTAGTCAACATATATTCAAGCAATACATACTTATTATATGTAGATTAATACATACAGCAGAAGGAAGTGTAATTCTTAACTCTGCCTCCACCGGGAATCGAACCCAGGACCTCACGATTAGCTTACAGATAGCCGATCTCACCACAGAGGTAGTCAAAGTACATAGATTACATGTACACCAGAAACAATGATACAATACAACAGATAATAGCATGTTCGTTCATATTACAAACAAGTTGATAAGAAAGAAGTTATCCAGTAGGATTCTGTTGCCTAGTGTTCTTTTATCTACACAAGCGCAGAAAGAATGATTCATACATATAAATATACTAGCAACACACTCTGGTTTCGGCTTCGGCACGTGGGTATAAAATATATAGCCTGCTCCACTATTTAATGGATGTTATTATACATATAAACCTTCCTCTTGAATCACTTAATCTATTAAAAAAAACCGCATCAAAATCTGTTGCGTAGTTTCAAAGATTTAAGCATACAAAGGGACATAGGGACAAAGAAAGCAACTTTGTTTTATACTATGTTGTGATTTATATTTATTTCAAGTATATTTGTCCTGTGATAGTCTGAAATGTAAAAGTACTTGCTATTCTTCGTGACATGTCATGGTAAAAGGACTGGGGTAAATGGAATCTATTGGGTGATGGGCTAGCAACCTGTTAACAATGTTCCATATGACATCACATCAATAAATTGCTAAGAGACCTAGGAGTAATTATTGTAACCAAGGTTCTGTCCACCCTGAAAAGATGTCAATGTAGTGTTATATGTGAATAGAACTAGCTGCCTTTCATGACAGAATGTTGTAGAGAGTGATTAAGGGACTAGGGGTCAATGGAATCTTTTAGGCAATGTATTAACAACCTCCAAAACAATCCTAAACAATTTAGGTCAGTCAATAATATTGCTAAAAGTGATTGACGTTTTAACGTTTTTGTATATTTAAGATTCTGTCCATCTGGAAAAGGATTGAGGGATATGAAAGTGTAAATGCAAAGGGAGTGGACAGAACCTTTGAGAACAAAAATCCTTTTAATATGCTATAGTCGCATCCAAGTCACTTTTTACCTAAGCTACCTGTTCCCCGAGCAGGTAACAGTTTGTGCTTGTGAATGGCAACATGGCTTACCACCTGTCACATTGAATAATGACTATTTGGTTAACACGTGGGTTTAAGGTGGCCATAGAATTACTTACTACCTTCGCAATTGCAGAGATGGAAACCTGTACCTCTGACTGAGTAGTTACAAGGGTTAATGGTTGTAAAGGTGTTTATCTCTTTCTTACTAAAGATACATAATAATAACCATATCTATTGAGATTATGATAGATTTAGTAAATTACTATTAAGTTACTTACATAAGTTTTGCTAAGCCACTGATAAATATTTCATTGAATCATGCCTATCATCATAGTTATCATGTTTAAGGATTTACAAAATTGTGTAATTAGTGAGTAGTTACTTAGCTTTGGATGAGGGGTTCGGGAGTGCATTAAATAAAAATCATATGCTTAAGTTACAGAGAATGTAAAAGTATCCTTCTGAGGTGACATTGCGGCTAAATCTGTTATTATTCAAGTCTTCATGATTCAAATTGCAATTTATATTCAGTACACTGAACTTTATTCTATCATGTTACAAATTTAGGACTATCATTTCACTTTTAAAATTAAAATATTATTAAAATAAATCAATATTTTTTTAAATATTTAATGATTTTTTTAATAATATTGTTATTAATTTTTAATAATTGTAAATATTTTTTTATAATGTCACAGACCTGTTCATTGAACTGTTCAGTTAAATCATTATAGATTAAAAGGTTGCCAGTGTGTTATCTCTAATAATATAATACTCATTAGCTGTAATTAACAAGAGAGCATAAACTCAGCAAGATAGAAGCTGTGTTCTAAAAATTAACAAGTTAACTAATCCTCAGCCTTGAAAGTCTGTTTCATATGTTCCTTAAAGGTATGTAGACATAATAGAAGGATGTAGCGTACATGAAATGATCAAAACAAAGGCCAAACACCCATTAACGAAAACAGATTTAAAAAGAAAAATCGATGGTTTACTTCTCCTAGAAAAAGCAAGAATTCCATTTTTACCCACTCTTAGCATCGACTAGAACACTATAAAGGAGCAGCAGAGTTGCGTAAGTCACGCAAATGAAGTAAACAACACCAAAATATTTGGTGTAATATCGACATAAACATTAGCACTTACCAAGCACAAATTCCCACGCATCGCAGCCTAGGGAACGCTCGGGAATAATTTCTAAATCAAGCATCGTGTGCTAAATACAAAACACTAGCTTAACTAACACAATTTCACTTCATATAGCGTTTTTTAACGCTAAAATACGCAACTACGTTTCGTTCCTTTGTTTGCTAACTTTAGATTTCAACCATTTTGAATTTGTCAGACAGCTGTCACTTTATAACAAACAGCTGATTGTGAAGGGGATTGTTTTGCTAGGGATGTACTTTTAATGTTATTACAATATTGATGTATTCGAAATACATTTTATAATATCGTGCCGTCTACTGTGGTCAATTCCACATTGAAATCAATAAAACTGCCTAGAGCCGTTTCCAGCTTGCCCTCGTCCACTCAAAGCGCATGCCTCAAAACACGATTACTTATGGCCTTAACCCAGCCAACTAATTGTAATTTATTTTTTAAACTCCCGTCACATTGTAGTAATGGTTTTTACATAAGACATTTACTTAGAAAGAATCAATTCATGGCTTGGCATGGCATTTTTTCCAAAGGTTCTTTAATGAAATGTAGTTGTGTTTCATAACACGAAATTCTGTATTTTTCTCTTTCATGGTTTCAAGCAGTTGAAAATATAAATTAGTAGGTAGATAATTACGAAAAAGTAACATTTACAACCAGTATTGCAATATTATGAGACAGAAACTTCCGATATGTTTCCATTCGATTCTCACCAAATCAATTTAGTGAATGTTAGGGCCCCGCTCTATTACGCTTGCGCAGAAAATTATAAAAATTGCCTATTCCATTGGCAGCACTGATGTTTGTTTATTTATATTCGCTGCGGCCATGAACCCTTACTGGCGGGAAATTTATATTTTCAAACCTGTGATTTTATACCAAACAGCTTTCCTCTTGTATGGTTAAAATAAGGACATGTTTTAGTCTAGTAAAAAGAAAGAACTATTACCGCCGAGTGTGTAAGAGGAGGTGCATTAATGTTAATAAAGCGAAAGTGATTTGTTAGTATCGAGGCTAATAGGGATCCGTGATCGTCCTACCATTCTATAGGGAAACGGGCGTGATGTGTATGTATGAAAAAACAAAAACTGGCTACATTTGAACCCAACATCGCGAGAGGTGAAAAGGGAATAATAAGCAAATCTGAGGGACCTTCTTGAGTGTTGACGTGGTAATTAAACATCGATTTATCGGATATTGATTTATGGGATACCCCACCAATAACTTAAATTTTCATTCATATGTCAATAATATGATTCGACGTAGCTCAGTTATTTGGGGATTGACTCTGTATCAGTGGGTACAGGGTTCAAATCCCGCTTGAGCATGTACCAATGGGAATTAAGTTTAATGAATTTATGTATATTTTCATAATAAAAATACATTTACTAAATGCATCAAATTTTACGATGAGGGATAATATTTTGAAGAAACCTTTGTGTTCCCCGAACAGGTAATACATAATTAGTGCTTGAAAATTGCGACATGGCTTACCACCTGTCACATTGAGTACTGACTATCTGGTCAACTGACGACTGACTGATGTGGGTTCGAGGTGGCCATAAAATTCTACCTTCGCCATTGCGTAGATGGAAACCTGAACCTCTAACTACCCCGCAAGGGCTAATGGTCGTAAATGCATTTTTTTTTTGTTAATTATAAAATTGACAAAAGGAGTATATTATGTGGGTGGTTACGTAGGCGCCGGCAAAATAACACGTAATGACAGTCAGATAGGCGCCACATTGAAAAACGGTACCTATAACCGCCGACTGTGTATGAGCTTCCATAAAGCGAAAGTGATTTGTCAGGATCGGGACAGATAGGGATCTGTGATCTCTGCCTACCTATTTTTTTTTATAAATAATATACTATTTGTAAAATGTGTATGTATGGGTAAATAATGTTGTAAGACTTATTGACCAAGTCGTACCACAATAATTGATTTTTTAATAATCTGGAACTACAAAATAAAAATCAAACTAACTATTATTGCTTCACTTTTATTTATTAAAATAAAAAGGTTAGCATACACGATGACGTCCTTATATAAAGAAATCTCTTTTTTACGTAAATAAACACGAGCTTTAAAGACAAATAATTTTAATGATATTTAGTACAATACAATATTTTATAAAGGAGATTCCCAAACATTTTTGGTCTTATCTTAATAGTATTAACATGATATGTTAATACTTTACAATACGGCACAAGATAACTTTAAATGAGATTACTCTGACTTCATTTTCAAAGAGGGCTATTGTAATTAAAATATACCACAAATACATAATTCAAGAACAAACATCAAGCAGATCTCTGATTGCTCGATACAATGTGTACTCACACTTTAAATAAAATTAAAAAAATACATTTTTTATTTTTTAGTGCGGGTTTACACGAAACTAAAAAACGTTACTTTTTCTATTTTACCTGCTATTTTTAAAACATTATTTCTAGTATTTATGTTATCAATTCTGAAGTATTTAAGTGTTTAGATGTAGTTTATTTCGAATATTTCGTACAAAATAACCATAAACTACTCTTCAAATTCAAACACTACCCTATATAAGCACATAGGTGGGTTGGCACATGACTCCACAATTGTTGTCCTTGGAAGACATGAGTATATACCCGTCATTTCCCCACAGGTTTGACCAGGAATTCTTTACCAGCCAGTATTTCTTCCCGTTCAGGATACCGAAGCCAACAGCCAGCACAGCGTGGTCAAGCTCGTATACATCGTTCTTGCTGGAAATGTAATAATATAATAAATTCGACGTAGCTCAGTTGTTTTGGGCTTGACTCTGCATCAGTGGGTACAGGATTTAAAACCACTTGATTTTCTATGTAGGTACATAATAATAATAATAATAATACAAAACAAAAACAAACGCATTCACGACCATTAACCCTTGCGGGGTAGTCAGAGGTTCAGGTGTCCATCTCCGCAATTGCGAAGGTAGTAATTCTATGGACACCTCGAACCCACGTGTTAACCAGATAGTCAGTACTCAATGTGACAGTGGTCAGCCATGTCGCCATTTACAAGCACTAACTATTACCTGTTCGACGAACAGGTAGGTTTCCTGACGATGTTTTCCCTCACCGTATAATTCAACGCATTTCGTAAATGTGTTTTTATTATTTATATATTAATAATAATATTTGGACATTTTTACACCAATTGAACTAGCCCTTCGGTAAGTACATTTAAGACTTGTGTTAAGGGTACCAGTCAACGTATATTTAAGAATTGTATGTATATTATATATAGATGAATACATATAATATAGCATATATATTCAACAACCAGACTGGATAGCAGTAGAAAAGCGTAGTTCTTAACTCTGCCTCCACCGGGAATCTTTGGGACCTCACGATTAGCGTTCAGGTGTCTAACCGATCGCGCCACGGAGGTCGTCAAAATAATACATTATACATATAGTACATTATAATAAAAATACGACACGCCGGGAAAAATGGCTGCTAGTTAGCATTCATTTTACGTCCCAGACTAGCACGAGATCTATTGTTTGTGGCTTGTTCGGGTACAGGACACGCTTGAACATGTACCAAAGGAAATGAAGTTTAACGAATTTCTATGTACATTTTCGTAATAATAATACATTTACGAAATGCATCGAATATTACGGTGAGGGAAAACATCGTGAGGAAACCTACCTGTTCCCCGAACAGGTAATGTCAGTGCTTCTAAATGGCGACATGGCTTACCACCTGTCAGATTGAGTACTGACTATCTGGTCAACACGTGGGTTCGAGGTTGCCATATAATTACTAGATGGATATGCTATCCTCTGACTTCCCCGCAAGGGTAAAGGGTCGATAACGTGTTTGTCTTGTATTATATTGTAGGGCACTGTTACACCAACTCAACTAGCTCATAAATAAGTTCAATTAAGACTAAAGATAAGATAATACATTATTCAATTGTAAGTAGTATGTTTTATATGGCAGAAGTTCAGTATAGCTTAGTAAACCGAGTTTTGCCTCTAAGTTCCCGAGTGATGCAGCCCAGTTAATACTGAGGCAGCACCTTTTCACTGTTTTATTAAATGTTTGTGTTAATATTATTTACTGCAGTGAATAAAGGTGACGTTAGGAGTACCTATAACCGCCGAGAGTGTATGAGAGGATGTATGAATGTCAATGAAGGGAAAGTGGCCTAACAGGATCGGGACAAATGGGGATCCGTGATCTCTGCCTACCCCTCTACAGGGAATCAGGCGTGATGTGTATGTATGAATAAAGTTATTTCTTTAAATCGGAAGGATCAAGAACCAACTCAACAACTCACACCTATTAACCTTCTCATACATGCTCTTCTGTTCTTCACTACGTACAAACTCCTTGAGAAGAATGTCTTTGACTCTTGTATGTATAACCTTAGTGTGATATAAGTACGTGTTATAATAATAATAATATTTGGACATTATTACACCAATTGAATTAGCCCCTTGGTAAATACATTTAAGACTTGTGTTAAGGGTACTAGTCAACGTATATTTAACAAATACATACATATTATATATAGATGAATACATATATAGCATATATAATCAACGACCAGACTGGAAAGCAGTAGAAAAGCGTAGTTCTTAACTCTGCCTCCACCGGGAATCTTTGGGACCTCACGATTAGCGTTCAGGTGTCTAACCGATCACGCCACGGAGGTCGTCAAACGTGTTACACACATATAATTATGTTTACATATATACATATATATTTATGTTTTTTAACAATAACTACCATAATCTCAGTTTAAGCTATGTATGTAAATAAAAATCCTGAAAGCCGGAGTTTCTTGTTGGTTCTTCTCCGAGCCAGGGCTTCCGAACCAACGGTAGAATTTCAATGCCAAGAGACAACCAGTGTCAGGCAAATGTTTTGACTTTCATTGAATGTACTGTACTTGTACTTATATTGAATAAAAACATTTGACTTTGACTAACCGATCGCGCCACGGAGGTCGTCAAACGTGTTACACACGTGTATGTGTTTATGTTTTTTAAATTAACTACCATAATCTCAGTTTAAGCTATGTATAACCTTTGTATGATATAAAGTGCGTGTTACACTCACCAGTTGGGTTCGTAGTAGACGCCATGCGAGTAGAAGGTGAAAGAGCGAGGAGACGCGTCGATTGCCACCGACACCGGCCCGTGCTTGAAAATGGCCAACTGTAACACACGTTTTTGACATTACACTAATTGAACTAGCCCCTTGGTAAGTACTTGTGTTTTGGGTTAAGGTTAGTGAAGGTTAATATTTAGACATTAATACACCAATTAAACTAGCCCCTTGGTAAGTACTTGTGTTTTGGGTTAAGGTTAGTGAAGGTTAATATTTAGACATTATTACACCAATTAAACTAGCCCCTTGGTAAGTACTTGTGTCTTGTGTTAAGAGTAGTCAAGGTATATTTAAGAAATATATACTTATGATGTATAGATATGATGTATAATCAACGACCATACTGGTAAGCAGAAACAAGATTATGTAATAATGGGGTAGTTACTGTACATGAATTTATGTTTCAATGTGTAATTGTATATATATTTGTAAGAGACGGAAAGAATGACAAAGGTAATAACGATCTCACAGACAAAAGTGTCAAAGTGGATCAACTACTACTAACAAAATATGGGAAAGCTTTTTGAAAAAACATTTTATTAATTTGCAACACATATACATATGAGTATTTCCCGCTATGATTACATTTTGCTTCGTACCTTAATCGATTACGAAAGAGTTTATGTAAGTAAGAGTTTCAATATAAAGCGTATGAAATTAAAATCATATCGCTAAACTGAAGTGAGTGAATGAATGAACGATTGAATTGAGTGAGTGAATGAATGAACGATTGAATTGAGTGAGTGAGCACTGACCCTGAGCGCGTTCTCGTTGCCGGTGGTGACGTTGACCCAGCCCTTGAGCTTGGTAGCCACCGTCGCGTTATCCATGTGGCAGTAGCCGTCCTGCAACACAACGTAATAAATAAATAGATGGTACAAACATACACATCACGTCCATTTTTACGGGTGGGCTGTGATCACGTATGTCCTATTGTTGATCTCGACAAACCACTTTCGATTCATTGACATTTTTAGATTCCTCCTTATACACGCTTGGCATTAATATGTATATGATTTTCTTTTGCCTTATTTGGCGCCTACGTTTAAACAAATACCTAAACATTCCAACATTGCTAATCCACCGTTAAATTAGCTTTCAAATGGTTAACAGTTCATGCCACAGATGTCGAATTTGTGGACAGTGTGTTAGGAGTAAACTACTAAATTACTAAGAGGAATGGGTCTTACACGAAATTTGTATTTTCAAACGGAGTGTTAAGCCCCGCCCACATAGACAACGGTTTGATGACGTCACGGACGCTATTTACCTTCCAATTCTTGTTACTTAAGGCCACGGCTGTAGGTCTTTGTATTTAGTTCGTGGTATCGATGTTGTCATAGAATAACTATAGTATATTCGCTTTAAGAAAATAGTGACGTCATCAAGGTCTCCATGATTTAACCAATGAGATTTTATAGGGGTTGTCTGTTATTGGTCAATGTGACTTTTTTTCTCATTTACTCACGTCTCATTGGTCAGTTTGACCTCTGATTATCATGACGTCACTATTTACTTAACGCGAATAGACTGTAATACCATATTTGAACACTTGCCTTGTCTACGATTCGTCTTTAAGTCATAGTGTAAGCAGCTCACCTGTCCAAGGTATCCGCCGTAGTTCTCTTCAGTGGGCAATCCGTGAATGCGGACCCATTGGTAGGCGCGGAAGTCCTCTCCGCCATCGCAACCGTTGTTGCCGAATCTGAACACAGAATTCGTATTGTTAATAATAATAATAATGTTTTGACATTATTACACCAATTGAACTAGCCCCTTGGTAAGTACATTTAAGACTTGTGTTAAAGGTACTAGTCAACGTAAATTTACTGGAAAGCAGAAGAAAACCGTAGTTCTTAACTCTGCCTCCACCGGGAATCGAACCCGGGACCTCACGATAGCGTTTAGGTGATTAACCAACTGCGCCACGGAGGTAGTCGAAGTAGTCGGAAGTCGTGTTATTAATAGATTTACTCAAATACGTACTATAGTAATTGCGAAAAACAAAATCATACGTCAAATCAACTCCTACAAACATTTTAACAAGTACCAATCTTGGAAGTGTAGCCGTATGGTCACAAATTTTGACAGGCATGATGACAAATTTTGAGAAACTGTTCTATAATATTTGGAAATATATACGGATTATAATACACATAATATTTCTGCGGAAAATTAAGGTTTACTACTTAAAAAATGATTTTTGATTCATAAATTTAAAATTTGCACCAAAACGCTTCAAAGTGTCATGGCGTCGCTTGCATACGTCACTTTAGAGTACAAGGAACATTCGGTGTATGTAAGCATTATCTAATTCCTATTTAATTTGGACATTTTACTAATTTTTACATTAAAACATGACTTCGAAAGCATATAGGTGGTGTTCCGTCCCTCAGTGTGTGGAGGTAGTAAAACAATGGTCATCTCGCACTAATGCGTTTACTGACAGTCAGTATCTACTCGCAATGGGGCAGGTAATAAAACGTGGTGCCATTACCAAGCACTGACGGTTAGTTGTTCCGAGGAAAAAGTAGGTTTCGTCAAGATGTTTTCCTCACTGTAGTTGCTATATTTCACATGTGAGAACTTATGCTGTGCATATTGTTTAAACAAAGTAATATTTATATATGTAACATAATTTTGTAAGCTTATGCTGATCTTGTCATTAATTGAACCCGTACCACAGATAATATAATACTACAGTACAGATACCCCATCCCATACAGATTTTTTGGTAAGTGCTAACTTCTTATTTTACTCCGCTTATTTTTAAAGCCAAATTAGAAAAACAGATGGCGTGACATAAATCGTGCATAATCGTGCATCTTCTCAATAATAGAGTTCACTTTTTTATTTGTCAATACTAGAGCGATTAGCTAGCTAAATTAAGTGAAATAGCTCCATCTAATTTGAGTAGGGTATATTATACTTGCCGATACTTTTTTTCATTATTTCTTATCTCTGTTTTAATTGGTCCCACCTAACACGTTTTACGGCTAAGACGGACCAGAGTGTGGACGCAAGGCACATATTTATTACCGCCTGTGGCCCGTACTATGTTCCTCTAAGGGTTTACATAACAACTCACCCCCAAGAGCAATCAACCAGCGCCTGTTGGCTGAGTCGCACAAGATGGTTGCCGTTGGCTAGAAAGAGAGCTCCTTCGATCGCGCCCACCGTGCCAAAGGCCCAGCAAGACCCGCACACTGACTGATCTAAGATATTAAAAATCACATTAACAATCATGTACAGGGGACTGACATAATACTATAGGCTATTCGCGTTAAGTAAATAGTGACGTCATTACGTTCAGAGGTTAAACTGGCCAATGAGACGTGAGTAAATGAGAAAACGAGTCACTTTGACCAATTGCAGACAACCGTTCTCACGTCTCATTGGTCAAATCGTGGGGACATGATGACGTCACTATTTTCTTAAAGCGAATATACTATAGTGCTGTGCCGAGTCTGTTCCGTTGTGGTGTCACAGAAAGTTTTTTTTCCTGAATATTATTGAAAATGTTTACGTCATCAGTGAATAGTCGAGCAGATTTAAATTATTTTTTCGATTATGTACTGCATTTTGGATTTCTGATAAAACCACTTATTCTAACGAACATTCTAGTTGATGAATCAGACAGAAAACCATTCACATGTGTTAATTTATCAGTGAAATGTTACTAGTACAATGTTTTGTTAATTATAGCTGAATTTGCCATGCATATGTAAATAAATACATACGTAAATCACTACATAGTATAAAACAAAGTCGCTTTCTTGGTCCCTATGTCCCTTTGTATGGTTAAATCTTTGAAACTACACAACGGATTTTGATGCGGTTTTTTTAAAAGATAGAGTGATTCAAGAGGAAAGTTTATATGTATAATAACATCCATTAAATAGTGGAGTAGGCTATATATTTTATACCCGTGCAAAGCCGGAGCGGGTCACTAGTTAAAAATAACACACAAAACGGGTCTTTATAGATAACACAATCTCTATATCAGTACTCTAGTGTCGTGCCGTGTCGTGAACATACCTTTGACGGGTGTGACAGCGCCGTAGATACGCCAGTCGTGTTCTGTTGGTAACTTGTCTGCTAGCTCAGCAGTCGCTTTGGTACTGTATGGGAAAGGCAGACCTGGAAAAATACATGCCTGGTTTAATATAACATATGCATTTACAGCGTAAAGAGCGATAGACTTTTCATGAAAAAAATTGAAACTATTAATTAAAAAATAAAAGTCTCGTGCTAGTCTCGGACGTAAAAAGAATGATAACTAGCTGCCGTTTGTCCCGGCATGTCGTAACAGGCGACTAAGTGAATAGGGGTAAATGTAATGTATTTGGCGATAAGCTAGTAACCCGTCACCAATGTTCCATAGAACATCAAATTCCCTAAACTAATGCTACAATGGAATGCTAGTGATAACCTAGAAGATAGATAGAACTTCAAGGTTCTGTCCATATTCATTGAAGGACGTGAATGTATATGTATGAATTGATTACAAACAAACAAACAAAAAACAAATAAACGCATTCACGACATTAACCCTTGCGGGGTAGTTAGAGGTTCAGGTGTTCATCTCCGCAATTGCGAAGGTAGTAATTCTATGGACACCTCGAACCCACGTGTTGACCAGATAGCCAGTACTCAATGTGACAGGTGGTAAGCCATGTCGCCATTTACAAACACTAACTATTACCTGTTCGGGGAACAGATAGGTTAGGTAGGTTTCCTCAAGATGTTTTCCTTCCTTCAAAGTGAAAGACTTTTTAAATGATGTTATGTGACGTTTCATTTCTGTGTGGTCATGGCTTCCCGTTCCAGTTCTTATTGGGACTCCCTTAAGTTTGTTTTATGTGAAGTTTGATCATGATCTAATGAATTATTATTAAGTTTAATGTACACATTGTCTGCAGAGTTTCTTGGCACTTCGTCTCTGCAGAGATTTTTCTTTACGAAGTGCCATTAGTTTTATTAATTTAATTTGATTTATTTTAATAATTAGTGTATATTAATGATATATTTTTTTATGAAAAAGAAGATTTTCATTTCCCTCACAGTATAATATACATTTCGTTAATTCATTTTATTATTATTTTTTGTGATTACCTTGGTTGGGTTCCCCAGAATGTTTGAGTCCACGCAACAGTTTCAGTTCGTCTTCGGTGCGGTCTGCCAAATGGTTGAGAGCCAGCGTGAAAGAGCGACCCGCACGGTTATGTGATGAGACGAACCTGTACAACAATCAATCAGCTTGTAGTAGTCCACTGCTGGACATAGGCCTCTTCAAAACAATACATTTATTTATTGAATTATAATTATATGAACAGTTCTTGCGGGATTAACTTAATGAGATCAAAAAGGAATGCAGAAGATAATTATACAAAAGCGATATTTAACTATTTTAATGCAAGGTTCCTTTAAATCAATCAATCAGCCTATATCAGTCCACTGCTAGACGTAGGCCTCCCTAAGGTTACGCCACAAAACACGATCCCTCGCGGCCCTCAGCCAACCACTACCAGCGGCCTTTTGCAGGTCATCGGTCCATCTAGCAGGAGGGCGTCCTATACTACGTTTAATAGTTATTAAATATTACAGGTCCTTTAAACAATAGAATAGATGAAAAGATCATGAAATTAAAATAAACATTCAGAGCAATGTAGTCGGGTTGCTGACTGTCAGGTATAAAATAAATTTCGTATGACCAAAAAACACATCACAAAGACTCAGTTAACAATGGTCTTTTACCCTCTGCCTACCCCAAAAAAACTCACCTGAGGTTCTGTCGGAAGATCTCCCGGCGTTTCGCAGCCTCCTTTTCATCACCATAACGTCTGCCATGCTGGCGAACGAAGCTGCATACACACACGTTGTAATTAGTTACATCACTACATAGTATAAAACAAAGTCGCTTTCTCTGTCCCTTTGTATGCTTAAATCTTTGAAACTACGCAACGGATTTTGATGCGGTTTTTTTTAATAGATAGAGTGATTCAAGAGGAAGGTTTATGTGAATAATAACATCCATTAAATAGTGGAGTAGGCTATATATTTTATACCCGTGCGAAGCCGGAGCGGGTCACTAGTTAAGTTCTAAAAGAGAACTCATAGGAAGCACATACATACACAATGACGTCCTTGAATGCCTTACTGGGTGAACAGGACCTTGGAGATATAAAGTCAAAGTCAAATGTTTTTATTCAACATAAGTACCAGTACAGTACATTCATTGAAAGTCAAAACATTTGCCTGACACGGGTTGTTTCGAAAGCTCTGGCTCGGAGAAGAACCAACAAGAAACTCCGGCTTTCAGGATTTTTTGCCCAGTGCCAGATAATATCTTCTGGGTCGCTTTTAACATATTGGGTTTGAGCTGATATTTATAGGGAACTATGGGGCAGGTTGCTAGCCCATCGCCCGATAGATTCCATTCCACACCTAGAGACAAAGTTAAGAATTACTCTTTTCTTCAGCTTTCGGCAACCTTTTTGTGCAACAAGTATATATTTCTTAAATATACGTTAATAAGAACTCTTGACACAAGTCTTAAATGAACTTACCAAGGGGCTAGTTCAATTGCTATATTTTCCCAAATATTTATACTATTATAATATTTATCGTCAAGTAATTAATTATTATATAAGAAAACTGTATTGATCACATAAATTTTTATAATCTAAATATTATTTTTACAATAAGTTTAATTTCTGTATACAAAATATTACTTTTACAACCCATTTTCTTACAAAACGGTCAAAAAAAACACCAAATTTCTTAAAACTAACCCTACTTTATTTTGTATTGACATCTCTGGCTACCCCACAAAGCATTACCTGTCGAACTGGTGGTGTACGTGTTCATCATCAACCGGGTGTACGAACTCAGCCATCGGATTGAAGGAGGCCCGGCTGTGTTTACCCGGCCCGGGAAAACCGCCGCACTTCTCCACTGTCAAATAGTATACATACATAAGCATAGACATACGCTTCACGACTTGTGTATACACACTCCCTTTTTTATATGCTATATATGTATTTATCTATATATAATAAGTATAATATTCCGTAAATTTACGTTGACTAATATCCTTTATACAAGTCTTAAATGTACTTAGCAAGGGGCTAGATCAATTGGTGTAATACATAACATACATACATACATACATAACATACGCTTCACGACTTGTGTATACACACTCCCTTTTTTATTATGGCGGGGTAGTCAGAGGCTTGAAAGCCCATATCGTCTGTGCGCATTCAAAAACCGATATGTGCTTTTTTACGTTTGTTTTCTTTTTACATCAATTTACTCGGTAAACCCTGATACGCGTCCCTGTGAAACCCGATTTGTGATATTTCCAAAATTGCGCGCTTTAACAAAAAACGCTTTGTGATTACATAAAAAAAAAAATGGATCAGTCAGGTAAAATAAACAGTTTTTTGTGCCTCCTGAAAAGTTGTCTTTTATCACATATCGGATTTTGAATACGCACTGACGATATCCGAAATTTCGAAGGCATGTTAGGTATGGGTCATACGAAGCCCGCGTATCACTAGATAGACAGCACCCAACGTGATAGGTAGTGAACCGTATCGCCGTATATAGGTACTGACTATTACCTATCCTGAGGGATAGGCAGGTTTCCTCACGATGTTTTCCCTCACCGTTAGCGACTGTAAATTATGTACGTAAATGAAATTGGTGTAATAATGTCCAAATATACGCGAGGTAGAGGAAGACCACCCGCCACCTGGTGGACAAACATGCACAAGGAGATGCAAGGCGAGAACTTGAGCGCTCAGACAAGCCAGAACAGAGCTCTATGGCGCAAGTGTACGAGGAGACCCGACCCCAGATAAACTGGGAAGAGGGTTGGACAAAGAAGAAGAATGTCCAAATATTATTATTATAATAGTCAGAATCCACTCACCAAGCGTAGAAGGGCTCTTCCAGCTCTGCGTAAGGAATAGTCAGCACGCCCTTGACAGAGTAAACTAGACTCCATTCCGGCGGACTCTCTGAAACTATTTTTTCATATGAAAATTCAAAAAAATATATTGAATAAAAAGCATTTCATTTCAATACCACATGAGTTAAAATTGATTTTAAGAGTTAAGTAACGTATAGTATATTTTTACAAGAAAAGGGTAATTATCGCGTATCGCTACATAGTATAAAACAAAGTCGCTTTCTCTGTCCCTATGTCCCTTTGTATGCTTAAATCTTTGAAACTACGCAACGGATTTTGATGCGAATTTTTTTAATAGATAGAGTTATTCAAGAGGAAGGTTTATATGTATAATAACATCCATTAAATAGTGGAGTAGGCTATATATTTTATACCCGTGCGAAGCCGGAGCAGGTCGCTAGTGTTGAATAAAAAGCATTTCATTTCAATACCACATGGGTTCAAATTGATTGTAAGAGTTAAGTAACGTATAGTCTATTTTTATAAGAAAACGGGATTTATCACATGTCACTACATAGTATAAAACAAAGTCCCTTTCTTTGTCCCTATGTCCCTTTGTATGCTTAAATCTTTGAAACTACACAACGGATTTTGATGGGGGTTTTTTTTAATAGATAGAGTGATTCAAAAGGAAGGTTTGTATGTATAATAACATTCATTAAATAGTGGAGTAGGCTATATATTTTATACCCGTGCGAAGCCGGAGCAGGTCGCTAGTGTTGAATAAAAAGCATTTCATTTCAATACCACATGGGTTCAAATTGATTTTAAGAGTTAAGTAACGTATATTATATTTTTACAAGAAAACGGGATATATCACATGTCACTACATAGTATAAAACAAAGTCGCTTTCTCTGTCCCTATGTCCCTTTGTATGCTTAAATCTTTGAAACTACGCAACGGATTTTGATGGGGTTTTTTTTTAATAGATAGAGTGATTCAAAAGGAAGGTTTGTATGTATAATAACATTCATTAAATAGTGGAGTAGGCTATATATTTTATACCCGTGCGAAGCCGGAGCGGGTCGCTAGTGTTGAATAAAAAGCATTTCTTTTCAATACCACATGAGTTAAAATTGATTTGAAGAGTTAAGTAACGGATAGTATATTTTTACAAGAAAAGGGTAATTATCGCGTATATTTCATAAACAAAGTATTACCTATGTTACCAGGTGTTTAAGGATAAGTTCCGTTTTCTTGTAAAATGAATAAAAATCGCGAGTCTCAATAATATTAAGATATATTTATTAAGGATTAGAACACTGATTTATTTAAAAACATATCAATAAAAGATTAGTAATAACTTAGTAGGGTTAAAGCAATAAACACATTAAATCTGATCCCTTAAATGTTTTATAAAATCTGTCATTTGAAAAATTAACAAAAAGTTCAAAATACTTCAAAACTTATTAATATTATGTAATTTGATGTCATTTTAAATGCCATTTGGTTACAGAAGTGATTTTATTTGTAGTTATGAAGACTAACATGCAGGTACATTTCAAATTTGGTTTTTCGGTTTGTATGGCTGTTATTTTATAAAATGTACATGCAATATCAAATAATTTGCCACATTTTTATTTTTTCAGAAGTTTTCATTACATGAAACATAGAAGGCACTGTAATTATAATTTGATTTTTATATTATATTCTTCAATCCTATTAGTAGCAGGGTGATGTTATATAGCCTAAAGACCTCCTCAATAAATGGTCTATCTAATACAAAAATTAATTTTCGAATTCAAAGTTCCTGAGATTAGCGCATTCAAACAAACAATAAACTCTTCAGCTTTATAATATTAGTATAGATTAGAGAATAATTGCCCCTAATTTAACGAGATCAAAAATAAGTAATTCAAATAGATAATGCAGTGTGTATTGATATTAATAAAGAAACTCGATCCCTGAACTTATCAACCCCTGTATTATTTCCAGAAAAGAAAACAAGGATAACAACACATAATAAATACATTACATACATATACAATACATAATAATATATAATAATAGTTAAAATCACATTGTAATCTCTTTATAAGTATAAACAACAGTTATAATTATAACAAATAAGATAAAAATTCATAAGGCATTACCTTTAGAGCGAGCATAGCAGGGCAGCCCTAGACACAGGGCAAACACCACCCAAAACAACATCTTGCACGAGTGGACACCTTGACACGCCGCACTGCAATGATTAAGCCACAACATACAGACATATAACTGATAAAGAACATACTTGTTATAATAACTATCTTTGTTTGCTAGTATATGAATTATGATTAGAAGATGACAATATTATTGGCTTAATATAAAAGTAATAATTAAAATAAAAGACAAACACATTCACGACCACTAACCCTTGCAGGGTAGTCTGAGGTTTAGGTTTCCATCTCCACAATAGCGAAGGTAGTATTTCTATAATATTTTAATTATCAACAGTAATAGTTAGTTTGTCGAACAGGTAATAGTTAGTGCTTGTAAATAGCGACATGGCTTACCACCTGTCATATTGAGTACTGACTATCAGGTCAACACGTGGGTTCGAGGTGTCCATAGAATTACTACCTGTGCAATTACGGAGATGGAAACCTGAACCTCTGACTACCCCGCAAGGGTTAATGGTTGTGAATATGTTGGTTTGTTTTTGTAGGCTAAAAGTGATCAAGGAGATATTCTGTCTACGTATAGATTTGTGTCCTTTAATACTATTTAGGGTGCATAGAACCTTGGAGACAAGAAAACATGTCCTTAGACACTTTATAGATTAGGAATAGATATAATCTATTAAGAAATAATCCCTGTTCATACAAATTACAACCTTGATAAAAATACTATAGATGACTTTAAGAATTTGTACATTTCAAGAGGTATAGAAAATGTAGGAATATCATAAATTTCTACATTTGACTAAGAGAGACAAGAAAAGAAAAGCATTTATTTGGACATTAAGACCTTTCAGGATGCATACCATTGCAAATCTGCCCACCCCTACCAGAAACATAAGGATGTATGTATACTTAAGTGTTATTTATTTATTTTCTATCTGCCATACAATCTTATAGATTATGTCGGCTTACTTAATGTTTATTTAATAAATATCACATAGTGTTATTCATTTGAGCTACTCTATTCCTGGTACATCGGATGTTTATTATTAAAATTACTGCCTCATTTACATGCACAATGAAATCAGTAGGTATGTATGTACAAATGGTAAGTGTTGAATTCTTTGCATATAAACATAACAATGTACGAAATGCTATTAAAGTATGTTTGCCTTGGATTTGTAAGCCAAGGTTTCATATTTTCCATATTTAAAATTAAACATATAATACACGTGTTATCCAATTTCTTACAGGGTACAACTTTAATCTCTTTTGAGGTGCACAGAACCTCTGAGACAGTAATATCTCATAGGACACTTAACATGAAGATAATGGTTGTGATGTCATTTCAAGGTGGCCAGAATCTTGGAGACACCATATTTCCTAGGACACAATATGAATGTGGGTTGTGATGTCATATTGAATGTTGGTAACAGGTTGCCAACCCATCACCCAAGAATTCCATTTACTCTAGCACCTGCTCATCTGCCTGTCTGATTAATAAATATCTTTGATGTGACCATATTAAATAATGACTGCCCTATTACAAAGTTAGACACAAGCCTCTGACTACCCTGCAAGAGTTTATGTAAGTGAAAGTAGTTTTTTCCCTTAAACATAGCCTGAAATATCACATCTGATATCCTGAAACATCGTATAATGCATTTAGAACATCTTTACAAAAGTATATAATGTTGTAAATAACTTATAGAAATTTGTTACAGCAGCAGTGAATAATGTTATTTCCCATCAGCAATACAAAACAAAGGATGTATACAATTATTTACACGCACGTTTAACACAGATTATGATTTCCCAGAGTTCAATAAAACAAATAAGTGTGATAAACAAAGCACTAATGTCAAAGGTCAGTGGTATCTCAGAGTCACTGTTCCAAACAGATAAACACAATGAGACTACCGAGATTAGCATGCTATGAGTTTATTGGATATTTTTGGTCTCTAACTTGTACTTTGCCACTTTTGTTTCTAAGTTTTATACAGTTTCTTCACCAATAACCTACTTATCTATCGTCAGTACAAGTAATAGTATGGTGACAATACTACCTTTAAATAACCTATCACGTTAAAGACTATCTGGTAATGCAGAATCAAGGTGGATATTACTACCTCAGCATTTGAGGAGATAGATGGGCAAGCCTCTAATTACCACTTTGCAAAGATTAATTGTGAATGGGTCAGTCTTTGTTGGCATCCCCAAGAACAGGGTTAATGTGACGAAACATTCACTGGAATTTTGTTTCAACCAATGGCTTTAAGGACTATTGATGTTCCAGTACAAGTATGTAAGGTGTATCAGTAAAACAGTCCTTTTTTAGTACTAGAATCAAAATGAATCAATAATGAGTAATAAAATAATACAAACAAAATGATGTATTCAAAAATAAAATAAGTTTTATTAAGAGGTAGTAAGAATAGTTGGATCAAAAGTAAATAATCACTAATTAAATTAATAGTAAGTAATCACTATCAAAGTAACCAATTAAAGCAATGGTATCCCAAGAAAGCTTGTTTACAATTACTTTATTAAATTATATGATAATAATCGGAGTTATGTCAACTAGGGGCTTTTGTTCAGCTGTTCTATGATTGATGATATGAGGGCTTTTGATATGAATATACCTACTTTAAATGAATTAGTAAATTTATTTTTCATTTTGAGGGTAGATACGTAATTTATGTTTAGTTATACCCAAAAAGTTGTATAAATTTAGCTAACATAAGTGTGCCTGAAACTTAACTTAATTAGGGCTTAATTCAATAACTTACCGCTAACCGCTTGAGGAAATTTACTAACGTAAATAATAATAACAAATGTATTATCAACAAGACCGCTAACGAACAACAAATTTATCGAAAGCCGAAAACCAGTTTCGAATGACACTTTTATAGAAATGACTGACTTTAATGTCGTCATTACCAATCCCATCAGTCAGACAGAACTCGAAGCTTGTGCATGCATAAAAAAAGTGTATTGGCTTGAATTGTTTATATTGTGTAGTTTCCCTGAAGATTTTATAACAACATTCATAATAATCTATTATCAGTAAAGACATTCCGATGTTGAACCATAATAACTAAACTGAAGCTATTGATATACTTTTAAGAAGAAGCTGTAGTTCCGTAGTGGCTTTTAGCAATGGAAATAACATCAGATTTGAGTTTAGAAGAACGAATACCTAATAGTCATGAGGTTTGCAAGTTTTCTGTTATTATACTTCATGCACATAAACATTCACGACCATTAACCCTTACAGGGTCCTCACAAGTTCGAGTATCCATCACCGAAACTGCAGAGTTAATAAATCTATAGCCACCTCGAATCCACATGTTAAATAGATAGGACCTAACGTGACTAGTATACGTCGGTTTTAATGCGTTATTGTTGCTTTACTTTCTCGTGTAAAATAATAATTTGTCTCACAAGTAAAAGCACAGTTTACTTCCCACTAGAATAGGCAGATACTATGAATTATCACCTTAAATGATGACAAATTCTTCTCTCAAGCTTTTCTGTTCACACTACACACATCCACCTTATGACAACTACAGGTTATATAGAAATGATTTTGTCAAACCAGTAGTTGACTGTACTAAGTAAACACACAGATTTCTTGGTATGTATGCAGACAACTTCATTACCTAAGAAAGATAAATTTACTATTTATGCAGACAGCATCTTTGACTAAGATTGACTAATTACCGCGACAGGAGCAGTATGATGGAACTAAAGCTAAATTACTTTGTCTTTTGTTCCATGGAACATTAGCGCAGTAATTTTACACTTGTTTGTTCCTACTGAAATGAAATGAATTCTGACAGTAATAATCTCACTCGAAATCACATCCTAGACAAGTGAAGCTCAGTTTTCCTTACCGGTAGATACATGACAATGACCGTTATTTCTTTTAAGATAGTCAGTTGAGTGACAACACTGTTACATCTTATAGTCCATATTATACATACATAAGCTCATAGTATAATGAAACCAAAGCAATTTACCAGGGCCCTTACTCCACTTATTAACTTTGACAGCCAAACAACTGCGTAGCTACTACGTTACTTCTGCGTCTCGGCTGTAAAAGTGGCACTCTGCTAATATTTTGACAGCTACAGTTGTACCTAAAAAACGAGTCAGTGGTGCTTCAGTGGCAACTCAAGTATAGAAATGTCAATAGTGGAGTACCAAATGTAAGGCTATTGAACGGACGTTTGATTAGTGGAGTAGCTTTTTTGTACTTCAGATGCAGAAGTACATCAGATGTATTTCGATAGCGCTTCAGAGGCCAAAATTTGTTAATGGGGTGCCAAAAGTGTCAAATTACGACCACTGACGTATTACAGTATCAATACTGAAGTAATATTGTGGCTAAAATGAATTAGTGGAGTAAGGGCCCGGGAAACATGTTGAACTATATTCTCTGTCTACTCTTCTATTGAAATAGGATGTGTATGTAAAATTCAAGTCACAGTGGATTCTATTTACACTTACATACTAAACATGGTTTGGACATGTTACGCAGATAAATCACACATCCTATTTCAATAGAAGAGTAGACAGAGAATATAGTTCAACATGTTTCCTGGTAAATTACTTTGGTTTCATTAACACCTCCTCATACACAATTGTAGTGAGTCAATACAGATCCCCATTGCTAGATGGACCAATGATTTTCTGAATAAGTTAATAAGTTTGGTAAAGGTGAGGACTACGAGTGATTGTATTTTGTGGCATTTACTGAAGAAAACGTATGTCCGTAACGGTACCAGACTGCTACAGGCTGGTTGATTCAATACTGATGGAATGTAATCATTATGAAATTAAATGAAATACTTTTTTGAATAAAAATTTTTGACTTCACTTTCCGAAAGTGAAAAAAACATTTTATCATATGTGTAATCTATAATTATTATGCAGGTGGAGATGCACCATGGCTCTAAGGCAGTGGTGGCGTTGAGCGTAGATCCTTCAGGTGCCCGATTGGCCACAGGATCAGTGGATTATGATGTCTCTTTTTGGGATTTTGCAGGTACACCATTAGTTTTCTTCTTTGTATGTACAGGGATGTGTGTATCTTCAGCATTGCAGCATTTGTTAATGTAATATATGATATTTGATATATTTTTACTCATAGGTTACATTTAATTAATATTATTTATGTGCAAAATTTTTTTTTTTTTTTAAATTCTTTATTAAGCCATTCACCACTATGGTTATGTCGGCTGAAGTACAAACACTGATGCCACGGCGTTTGAACTTCTTGTTATTCCATCGCCATGGTTACACCAACGCCGCCAGCCGCTACAACCAAAGAAAAACGAAATCGAACCTCCAATTACTTGCTCTCTTCCTTGTTCTTCGGTTCGTTCCAGTTGAGAATCCAAAGCTTATCCCAAAGCGAACATATTTAGCCAGTTTGGCATCACAAATGACTAAATATTCAGCCGACAATAATTATTTGTATTTTCAACTTTCACTGAGCTGCTGACTTTGTTGACGCACCATAGACGACTGATGTGCAAAATATTAAGCTACTTAATATTTGGATATGTATCAATAAAATAAAATTAAAATCATGTTATGCCTTTTAAATTTTTAACTAAACATCATGTGACACAGTGTTACTGTTGTTTGTTGGCAGGCATGGACTCGTCAATGCGCTCGTTCCGCACGATGCAGCCGTTCGAGAACCACCCCATCCGCGCGCTGCAGTACTCCGCCACTGGGGACGCCCTGCTGGTGGTGAGCGGCGCGCCCTACGCCAAGGTGCTGGACCGCGACGGCTTCGAGGTGCTCGAGTGCGCCAAGGGCGACATGTACCTCACCGACATGGCGCGCACCAAGGGCCACACCGCCGCGCTCAACGGCGGCGCCTGGCACCCGCAGCTGCGCGACGAGTTCCTCACCTGCTCACAGGACTGCACGCTGCGCCTGTGGCTCACGGAGGCGCCCAAGCAGCACAAGGCCATCGTGAAGCCCCGGCAGCGCGGGGGGCTCAAGACGGCGCCCACCAGCTGCGCCTACTCGCGCGACGGACGCACCGTGGCCGCCGGCTGCCACGACGGCTCCCTGCAGATGTGGGACCACCGCAAGAGCTTCGTCAACACGTGCGCCCTCATCCGCGACGCGCACCAGAGGCAGACCGAGATCACGTGCATCGCCTACTCCTACCTCAACCGACACCTGCTGTCGCGCGCCAACGACGACTCCATGAAGCTGTGGGACCTGCGCGCCCCGCAGAGGCCGCTGCACGCGTTCACGGGGCTCTTCTCGCGCTACGAGCAGACCGAGTGCGGCTTCAGCCCCGACGACGCCATGCTGCTGACGGGCGTGTCGGTGGACAGGGGCGAGGAGGCGGGCCACCTGCTCTTCTTCGACGCCAAGACGTTCCGCGAGGTGGCGCGCCTGCCGGTGGGCAAGTCGCACGTGATCAAGGCGCTGTGGCACCCCAAGCTGAACCAGGTGTTCGCGGGGTGCGGCGACGGGCTCGTCAAGTGCTACTACGACGAGCGGCTGAGCGTGCGCGGCGCCCGCCTCTGCGCCGTGAAGACGCACCGGCGCAAGGCGTTCGCGGAGACGGTGACGGCGCAGCAGGTGATCACGCCGCACGCGCTGCCGCTCTTCAAGCAGGAGGCGCACCGCACCGGGCGCAAGCAGCTGGCCAAGGACCGGCTGGACCCGGTGCGCTCGCGGCGGCCCGACCTGCCCATCACCTCGGGGCAGGGGGGGAGGGTCGCCGCCTCCGGCTCCACGCTCAGCTCCTTCGTGATCCGCAACCTGGGGCTGAGCAAGCGCGTGGACGACGAGCAGGACCCGCGCGAGGCCATCCTCAAGTTCGCCAAGGACGCCGCCGAGAACCCCTTCTGGGTGGCGCCCGCCTACAAGCGCACGCAGCCCACGCCCATCTTCCAGGACGACGACGACGCCCACGCCGACGAGCAGGGGCCCTCCCACGCCAAGAAGACCAAGCCATGAACCAACCGCCACTCGTGCGCAGGCCTCAGAATGACCTGAGCATCAGTGATGCCGGATACAGACGTTTTAATACACATGGCATTATGATAAGATTCATCAGTTAAGGAGTCGAGAGTGTTTGAATGATGTGTATATGTTGTAAATAAATATTATAAGTGATAAAGTACTTTAATACGCTCATTATTTATATAAACATGAAAACCACAGACAATGAAGACAGCTTGTTCGATATACTATTCAGGTCCTTAACACTGAACTATTAAATAAAACACAGGCGCTGTATCTACACTTTTATTAACTAAACAGTAGGTAAAACTACTTAACATCATCTTAAACTTTATAGTTACATACATTAGAACTCATAAGGTAGGGATTACCTAATGCTTTTACGACCACAACCCTAGAAGTGGGCTCATGCTTGTAATGTTTCTTATGTTAAATGATAATCACTTTTCTTCTGCTTTCTAGACTATTAACTGAATATACGAGTATGTGAACCTGGCTTCATTTGTTCAATACACGAATTTGGCAGAATTGTTAAACATTAGAAAAAATAGAAATGACAGTGCCATTGAAATTTGACATCGAATTTTGCGGATATATTTTTAACAAACAAATATTTCTATGTTTTAAATTCAGCTTACGATTCGATCGAGTCTACCATACACATAAATCATAACTTCACAAAAGTCTTGAAACAAAATACTAAGAATCTTGTTCAATTTGTGATTGCCATATTACTAAAATCTATAATGAGTCACAGAATCTGTCCATTTCTCTACGGTTTACGGGCGTGATGCATAACTATTCAATGGCCACATGTTTTAGTTCCAAATTAGTGGCGCTGTAGTCAACGGAGACCTGTCAAATGCCAACCGGTCGTTTTCATAATGTAAACAAACATCTATTTGTTAAATAATTTAATTAAACATACGTATTAGTAAATTATTTTAAATAAATAATTAATTAAACATACATATTTTTCCGACATTTTTATCATAAACAACGTTGAACTATTGATAAACAAATAAATTATTAGAAACTGATCAGAAATTGACTCTTGACAGGTCTCCATTCTCACTAGCGCCCCTAGCGGGATAAAAACGTGAGGAATGCTGCCATTATGAAGTATCCATTAGTAATCCCATTGGTTCCTCTAAAAGTCTAAAGCTAGGCAGCCTTAATAGTGTCGTCTCGCTTTCACCTAGGCACTAGCGGTGACGCTCTGTCTCTCTTCCGCGTGCGCGTCTCTCTCGCTTAACGTCATTGGCGACCGTAGAGTGTTCTGTTAAAATAAAAGAATATTCATCACTACATAGTATAAAACAAAGTCGCTTTCTTTGTCCCTATGTACCTTTGTATGCTTAAATCTTTGAAACTACCAACGGATTTTGATGCGGTTTTTTTAAATAGATAGAGTGATTCAAGAGGAAGGTTTATATGTATAATAACATCCATTAAATAGTGGAGTAGGCTATATATTTTATACCCGTGCAAAGCCGGAGCGGCTCGCTAGTTAAAAATAAAATGGGGACATTCTTCTCAAGGCGGGTGTACGTAGTGTGAAGAACAGAAGAGCATGTATGAGAAGGTTAATGGATCTGAGTGAAGCAAGAGATTTGTTACCCGTTCCAGGTGGCGTTTGAAAGTCTCTGCCTATCCCGTTAGGGGAAGCGTGAATATATGTGTGTGTTAAAAACTAAATTTGTTAAAAAAGTGAATTTATTGGGCGATAGGCTTACAACGTGTCACCATTTTTCCATGATGACATCGAAACCCCAATATTCTTGCTAAAATGTGAGCTAGGATATATTATATCTGAGGTTCTGTCCACCCCGAAAGGAATTAAAGGACGTGGATGTATATGTATGTAAAATACCTACCCTTACAGGTACCTTAAGATAGGCAATAGTCAATAAAACATGGGCTCAGAAAGGCTTATACCTAACATAGAAGTGTTTTACTCAGTTTTTTACTCTTTATTAAGCCATTCACCACTAAGATTATGTCGGCTGAAGTACAAACACTGATGCCACGGCGTTTGCACTTCTTGTTATTCAGTCGCCATGGTTACACCAACACGCTACAACCGAAGAAAAACGAAATCGAAGCTGCAGTTCTTCTCTTCCTTGTTCTTCGGTTCGTTCCAGTTGAGGAATCAAATATAATCCCAAAGCGAACGTATTTAGCCAGTTCGGCATCACAATTGACTAAATATTCAGGCGAAAATAATTATTTCTATTTTCAACTTTCACTGAGCTGCTGAATTTGTTGACGAACCATAGACGACCCCATTTGATTGGATGTAATATCCCCCTCTATCTCGCGTACCTCGTTTCACCCCGCGTAATGCCACGTTAGTTTCCATACAAATATTTAAGGCCTACTTCTCTTATTAATTACTCCATGGATAGCACCCAACGTGATAGGCAGTGAACCAAAGGCACTGGCTATTACCTATCCCGAGGAATAGGCAGGTTTCCTCACATTGTTTTCGCTCACCGTTAGCGACTGTAAACTATGTACGTAAATGACAAATACATATTATTTAAATGTCTTTCATTGGTACACAAGTCGTGACGCCTAACATATGTTACGTTTATACAATCACACGTTTTAAAAACATTCCTTACCAATTTCTTAGCCCTCTGCTCGAGTATGCCATACGCAAAGTGATTGAGTCTGACACCAGCTGGTAACGCCACGCCTTGAAACCTGTAGAGGTGTGGCACAGGCCCATTGTCCAACCGGTGCACGGCGGCCACGGTCACGCGACCAACGAGCGAGGCGCTAGCAACCATCGGGCCCTGGGATATGTCCACGTGTCGCGCCACGCGGTACAATGTCACGTTGCCTGTAACACAACGCTGGTATTATGTAAGGACAATAATCAGTACGAAAGAGGCTTATATGTCCTTTGATCCCTTTAGGGTTGGACAGAACCTTGGAGACGTGAAACGTCTCCTTTAAAAACTTCTAAAAAAACAACTATCCTTTCATCAATGAAGACAAAAGACAAACGCATTCACGACCATTAACCTTTGGGTAGTCAGAGGTTCAGGTTTCCATCTCCGCAATTGCGAAGGTAGTAATTCTATGGACACCTCGATCCCACGTGTTGACTAGATAGTCAATACTTAATGTGACAGGTGGTAAGCCATGTCGCCATTTACAAGCAATAACTATTACCTGTTCGAACAGGTAGGTTTCCTCGCGATGTTTTCCCTCACCGTATAATTGGATGCATTTCGTAAATGTGTTTTTATTACGAAAATGTACATAGAAATTCATTAAACTTCATTTCCATTGGTACACGCTCAAGCGAGATTTGGACCCTGTACCCACTGATACAGAGCCAAGCCCCAAACAACTGAGCTACGTCGAATTATCCTTTATTAATTGCCATATCATAATAATAATAATTAGAAAAAGCGGCTGTAGCCCAGGGAGTAAGACCTCGGACTTCTTATGAGAAAGGTCCTAGGTTCGAATCCCGACTCTGGCATGAACCAATGAATGAAATTTAAATATGTGTTTTTCATTTACGTACATCATTTACAGTCGCTAATGGTGAGGGAAAACATCGTGAGGAAACCTGACTATCCCTCAGGATATGTAATAGTCAGTGCCTATATACGGCGATACGGTTCACTACCTATCACGTTGGGTGCTGTCTATCTAGTGATACGCGGGCTTCGAATGACCCATACCTAACATGCCTTCGAAATTTCGGAGAACGGATTCAAATCTCTGACTACTCTGTCATAATAAAAAAGGGAAAGTGTATACACAAGTCGTGAAGCGTATGTTATGTTATGTAATTCTATGGCCACCTTGAACCCACGTGTCAACCAGATAGTACTCAATAAGATAGGTGGTCAGTCATGTCGCCATTTACAAACCATTTACCTTATGTAATATCTTTTCACTTCCTCATAAGTAAACTCACCATGTGCCTTCGCAATACTGGGTATCTGGCCGCTCTTATGCTCGTTGTCCCTAAACATCTCTAAAGCCAGGTCCTCAGACACACTGAGCCTCTCCACGGGCCCTCCACTACGTACCAGCTTCACCATCTCAGCACTCAGGGTACGGAGCTCCTGTTCTGTGGGGCTCCAAGATGGCAATGATGGTATTGCTATGTCATACGTGAAGGAACCTGAACGGACTGGAATGGGAAATGTACTATAAGTTACTTCAACTATAGTCTATTCGCGTTAAGTAAATAGTGACGTCATGATAATCAGAGGTCAAACTGACCAATGAGACGTGAGTAAATGAGAAAAGAAGTCACATTGACCAATATCAGACAACCCCTATAAAATCTCATTGGTTAAATCATGGAGACCTTGATGACGTCACTATTTTCTTAAAGCGAATATACTCGTACTATAACGAGAAGAGAACTGCGTGTGATGACCGAAAATATCACCGGCCATTGCAGGCTAAACGGGCACCTATTCAAGCTCGGAATCACGGATAGCCCACTGTGCAGGGGCTGCATTGACTCCACTGAAACCATTGGCCACGTTGTCCTGGAGTGCGGGGCCGTGGCTGAAGAACGGGCTAAAATCCTTGGGAAACCGGGGTCGCTTCGGGAAGCCTGTGAAGACACTAGGCGTCTTCTGCGCTTCTGGCGGGTGCTGGGCTGGCTGGAATAGTCAGCGACATCACGCAAAATGGTCCCAGTGGGGACTAATTGCGGAAACCACGGAGCCCAATAAACTAAACTAAACTGTACTATAAGTAACATGTACATAAATAACAACATACAAGAGGAATATATGTGGGTGATATATAGGGGTTACGTAGGGACCGGCACAATAAGACATGACAGTCAGATAGACGCTATATTGAAAAAGGGTGACGTTAGGAGTACCTATAACCACCGAGTGTGTATGAGAAGATGTATGGGTGTCAATGAAGCGAAAGTGGTCTGTCAGGATCGGGACAAATGGGGATCCGTGATCTCTGCCTATCCCTCAACAGGGAATCAGGCGTGATGTGTTTGTATGTGTATGTACATCGGCTGATCCAAACCAAAACCTAGTAAGACGTTAGAATTTTACAGGAGGAACACAAACTAAATTACTAGCCCGTCAAAACGTATAAAGTTATCAAAGTAATAGGTACGTATGAACTTTGGTTCTGAATGCGTTGGAGCAGCCAGTGTTATTGAATTAGTCGCAGATTTATATGAAATTATGAACGATTGAAAAAAAACCTAGTAGCAAACGTTTATTAGTAGTGAACGCGTTTTCCCTTTTTTTTTTAATGTTTATATACTACATAGAACCGACGACCGCTGGAGTAAAGCGGTTCTTGAGTGGAGACCACATCTCGGCATACGTAGTGTAGGACGCCCCCCTGCCAGGTGGACCAATGATCTCAAGAAGGTTGCTGGTGGCTGGATGAGGGCCACGAAAGATCGTCTTTTGTGGCGTACCCTTGGGGAGGCCTACGTCCAGCAGTGGACTGTCATAGGCTGATTGATCATGATTGATATTTATTTAAATGACTAACTACTGTTTAATACTGAGAATTAGATAAACTTTATTTAAACAGAAAAATTACACTGGTACGGAGGAATGTTCAATGAGTAGAGTGAGAGAAAAAAAAACAGACTAGAATTGAATGACATCACATATTATAAGGCGCGAAATTTAAATATTATAACAATGATGATAAATACTACTCACTGTGAGGATTGGGAAAGCTGTGCAGCTTCACCTCCACGCTGTCCTTGAAGGCGGTGGCTGCGCAGGCGCCCAGCAGCAGGGAGCAGGTGCGCCAGAACGCCTTGTTCACCGCCTGAGGGTCCGCTGCCGAGAAGTTCTGGAGCTGTAATGAGTCATCAAAATATTTATTATAGTATATTCGCATTAAGAAAATAGTGACATCATCATGACTCCACGATTTGATCAATGAGACGTGACAACGGCTGTCCGCCATTGGTCGAAGAGACTTGTTTTCTCATTGTCTAACGTCTTATTGGTCAGTTTACTTTTGTATATTAAGACGTCACTATTTACTTAACTCAAATGGACTATGGTTACTAACGTGAGGTAACAAACATAATACTTTGTTTATAAAATTCATACATAAATATTTTAAAATATTTTGATTTTAATCTAATGAAGGAACAAAACTTTAACGAAACCACTACATAGTATATAACAAAGTTGCTTTTTCTGTCCCTATGTCCATTTGTATGCTTAAATCTTTGAAACTACGCAACGGATTTTGATGCAGTTTTTTTTAATAGATAGAGTGATTCAAGAGGGAGGTTTATATGTATAATAACATCCACTAAATAGTGGTGTAGGCTATATATTTTATACCCGTGCGAAGCCAGAGCGGGTCACTAGTAAACTATAAAGTGCTTTCCTGTGAAGTTACAAGATAGCATGATAGCCATTTCACTGCCAATATCATGCCAAGCAGATAGCAGCTACTAGAGACCTAGACTATGATAGATATAAGAACATACGCGATAAGTCCTGCTAGTTATTAATCATGAGTATAAATCGGGAATCTCTTAAAACTATAATAGACAGAAATACAAAGCCAAAAGAGCTCACCTCCAAGGTACAGCTGTCGGTGAGCGGGCGATGCATGTCCCAGTGTACAGAACCATCAAGCAGGGCCAGCGCACTGCTTTCCATGTGCCACTCGCTCAGATCTGTAAGTACAACATTACAGTTTTAGAAATAATAATAATAATTGGACATTATTACACCAATTGAACTAGTGTCTTGGTAAGTACATTTAAGACTTGTGTTAAGGGTACTAGTCAACGTAAATTTAAGAAATATATACACATATATAGATAAATGGATATATAATCAACGACCAGGCTGGAAAGCAGAAGCAAAGCGTAGTTCTTAACTCTGCCTCCACCGGGAATCGAACCCGGGACCTCACAATAGCATTTAGGTGGTTAACCAACCGCACCACGGAGGTTGTCCGCACCACGGAGGTCGTCAAATATATATGAAATGAAATGCAGCAATTTCTAACATGATAATATAGTGGAAAAATCAGTTTATTCATTAGAATGTGTCACACAAGCAGTGCTTGTAAATTATTACTATTTAACGACTCACGGAAACTATTGGAAGCTTTAAGGGGAGATGACCTCACTGGGGGGCACTTAAGACTTTAACAACTAACACATGATAAAAGTATATGTGATAGCGGATAAGCGAAGAGGATAAAATTATATACTTTACTTACGTCTGGCACAGTCGTAAGGTGTAGAGATATCCTTGTTCATGACCATAACACAGTCCTGTGGTAAACCCTTGTATTGCACTTCAATTTTTTCTATTCGTCCAACATCCTCAATTTGCCGCTTCTTTTCCAGAGTAAACAGGTGATTGCGACGCTCGTTTGCTTCCTTTGTACTGATACATCCTGTAAATAATGATAAGTAACATTTATTTTCTCGTGCATAATAACACCTATAACATGAAAGATATTTTTGCAATAACATACGCGCACTCGAAGTAATTTGTGAGTGGTGATTTCTTAACAACTTGGACGGTAATCGACTGAATGATAACTTCATTTTAACTTTAATATATTAAAAGTTCTGAGTAAAGTTAGGTATTTTTAGGTTATATTCGCCACAAACATTTGCCCTGCGAGTTCTGCCTGACGTTAATTTGACTGACGTAGGAAATTTGAACCACACTATAAATTTATTCTATATGAAAAGTAAAAAATCATATGTCCATACATCCAGTAATGTGAACCTTGTTAGGATTATTAAAATAAACTTATAGCACACTGCCTGACTTAATGCACACAGTATGTCTTATTAACTATCTTTTTTTTATACGCATACTTCCCACTCAGCTTACAATATAAAAGGCAAAAAACAAATGCGTTAACCCATCAACCCTTGCGAGATTAGCCTCTTCAATGGCGGAGATGGTTATTCTATAAAATGTATATTTATAAATTTATTATACTTAATTTCCATTGGTACATGCTCAGACTGGAATCGAACCCCGTACACACTGTTTACCCAACAACAGAGTACAACTGCTACGTCGAATGATGACTTACAATATTTAAATTCACTTCACTTAATGTCCTGCATGGATGACTTAACATTTTATAATGTTAAAATACCAAATATAATATTAACTCAACCATACATGATTGTTGTGTACACTCATTCCAAGGAATAACTATTATCTACTGTTTTTTTTCTTATTAAAGGACCACAATTATGACTTTTTACTGTTTTCAGTTATTTATTCAATTACCTGTTTTATCATTGTGATGCTGCTTACATTATTTATTGTGAAGTATACATTCTTTTATAGAAAATCATAAATAGACAGAGACAGAAATTTAATAAGATCAAGATTATGAGGATAAACGATCTCTGATGCTAGTCTGCAGTCAAAAGGGTGTGAGACACTTAAAAATAGTAGTGATTGACTTTGTCACTTAAAAGTGTTAGAAAAAATACATACCTTTACTTAATAAATACAACCATTTGTGACTTAAACTAATATTTATTATTTACATGCTTATCTTCTTAATTGTAATAACATTAGAATAGTATACAGCACACACATAGACACACTCCATCTTACAAATGAAACATTGTTTTACACAGAGCGTATCTGTCAATATGCTCTGGCTCAGCACTTGAGTATAGTAGCAGATTTTAAGCCAGGACTCAAGTATTGCGTTGAATGTATTCTATTTTCTTCGCACTGACGTATCCATATGTTGTAAAGATTACTGTCTTTGATTATCTCTCCAAGCTTTTATTGTCAACATTCTATGACAGGCAAAACAGTTGAGCAATGTGGTCAAATGGCTTCATAGATATTTAATTGGAAGAAAACTAATGTTGGAACTTCATTAACTTTATATCAGCAACAATAGGGCATAAGTGACATTGTAACAACACGTTTTACAAATAGTTTGTTTCTTTCTTTTTAGACTATAACTAGCCGACCATAGTCCGCTTGCGTCCTCTGGCCCTAACATCTTCAAATTTGCTCAAAACCTCCTTGATATTGCTCTTGCCTCCCTCCTTGTATGCAGCTAGTATCAAATTGAACAACTCCGGATAGTCATTGTGAGTGCTATTCAAAGCCCGCTCTAGCACGTATAAGTCAACACCCTTGTCCTCTGCACTGTTGTCAACAAAGGACAGGCCAAAGTCAATGAAAACCAACTGCAAAGCAGCTGCTCTATACCACGATTCGCTTCCGTTCTGCTTGACTAAGAGCATGTTTGAAGTAGTCAGGTCTCCATGAATTATATTGTTATCATGCAGTCTCCTCACATTTTCACCTATGGCTCTCGTGACTAGAGATAACTGGTTAGCAAAATCTTCATCTGACGAGGTTTTATTAATTATGAAATCTTTTACCGTGATACTGTTTTGATAGTATTCCATATATATTCTTCGTCTTTCGAAATCAACCAGATAGAGAGTTGGGGTTAGGACATTGGCAGATTTAGCGCGCACTATGGACCTGGCTTCGTTCTTTATTCTCTCTTTTGTAATGGCATCGTCTAGTTCGGTATGTCGATAGTTCTTCTTAAACCGTTCCTTTACAACAACAGGTTGCCCAAGATAAGTGCCAGTGTACAGTCTGGCCTCTGCTCCCTGTTTCAAAAGAGCCAAATCTTCTGACATGGTTTAGTAATTATGTGCGAAGTTCAATAACAAAGTACTATGATTTACTCTTGCCTATTTACTGAATTATAACTTACTTTCAAAAGATTTTGGTTCAATTAGAAGTTATATTTATCAGAGTTACTTGTAAGAAACTGGTATATCTTTTTCAGACACTGAAATCTAAGCAATCTAAGTAATTATAACTATAATTTCAAAAGTATAGGTTATCTCATTAGTCAAGCAAGATTGACAACCACAACAATAATAAGAACAAAATAACAAATATGTGCAAAAATAAAGAATACTCTAGACTAGAGTACCCGCCACATAAGGTGGCAGTTGGAGGCGTCGCCACAGTCGCGTAATCCAGTGTTGCCAGTAAACACGCCAAAACTAGCACTCACTGTGCCATACGGCTCGATACATTATTATTTATTGAGGTTTCATTTGTAACGATCTTTGGTTGCAGAGCTATAAACTCAAATAAAACAAATTAATATACCAAAGTGAAAAGTCAAAATATTTTTATTCAAAATAGACCCTATCATAAGCTCTCTTTGAAAGTTATTTTATGATCTAAGTACAAATTAAAAAAACTATATATTGACAAAAGGAATATATATGAGTGAAGTGGAAGGGCGGTTACGTAGGGGCCGGCCTAATAAGACATATATGTAACAGTCAGATAGACGCTATATTGAAAAAAGGTGACGTTAGGAGTACCTATAACCGCCGAGAGTGTATTAGAGAATGTATGAATGTCAATGAAGCGAAAGTGGTCTGTCAGGATCGGGACAAATGGGGATCCGTGATCTCTGCCTACCCCTCTACAGGGAATCAGGCGTGATGTGTATGTATGTATGTAAAAAAACTATTTCAAACATGGCACTGAGCATTGTCTTTACATATTTTTACCGAGGTTAGTTCACCAACCATTTCGGCTGCTCAAGATGCCACGTCATGAAGACCACGACCGCTCTGATAAGAGCGTAACGATTGAGAAGAAGAAGTTCAGCGGAGACCCTTGGAGAAGAACTAACAAGAAACTCCAGAAATCAATTTATTATAATCACCCTTAACAAACATAAAAATTACAAAGAGTGGGCAAAAAACACAACGCTGGTAATACTAAATTTACCTTTCATACAAAATAACACGCAATGGCGGAAACGTCAAATTTAGTTCCAAGTTTGGCTACTGCCACCTTATGTGGCGGGTACTCTACTCCTAATTTTGTTATGACAAATAAACTTTTAATAGAGTACCCGCCACATAAGGTGGCAGTTGGAGGCGTCGCCACAGTCGCGTAATCCAGTGTTGCCAGTAAACACGCCAAAACTAGCACTCACTGTGCCATACGGCTCGATACATTATATTGAGGTTTCATTTGTAACGATCTTTGGTTGCAGAGCTATAAACTCAAATAAAACAAATTAATATACCAAAGTCAAAATATTTTTATTCAAAATAGGCCCTATCATAAGCTCTCTTTGAAAGTTATTTTATGATCTAAGTACAAATTAAAAAAACTATATATTGACAAAAGGAATATATATGATTGAAGTGGAAGGGCGGTTACGTAGGGGCCGGCCTAATAAGACATATATGTAACAGTCAGATAGACGCTATATTGAAAAAAGGTGACGTTAGGAGTACCTATAACCGCCGAGAGTGTATTAGAGAATGTATGAATGTCAATGAAGCGAAAGTGGTCTGTCAGGATCGGGACAAATGGGGATCCGTGATCTCTGCCTACCCCTCTACAGGGAATCAGGCGTGATGTGTATGTATGTATGTAAAAAAACTATTTCAAACATGGCACTGAGCATTGTGTTTACATATTTTTACCGAGGTTAGTTCACCAACCATTTCGGCTGCTCAAGATGCCACGTCATGAAGACCACGACCGCTCTGATAAGAGCGTAACGATTGAGAAGAAGAAGTTCAGCGGAGACCCTTGGAGAAGAACTAACAAGAAACTCCAGAAATCAATTTATTATAATCACCCTTAACAAACATAAAAATTACAAAGAGTGGGCAAAAAACACAACGCTGGTAATACTAAATTTACCTTTCATACAAAATAACACGCAATGGCGGAAACGTCAAATTTAGTTCCAAGTTTGGCTACTGCCACCTTATGTGGCGGGTACTCTACTTCATGTTTATGTCAATGAAGATGAATGGTCATTTATCTAGGGACACGAAAAATGTATCGATACTCTATGGTATCGAGTAGTTTGATTTCGATACCGATACTTTTGTACTCGATACTTTGTGTTCGATACTTTTACTTAACAAGTACTTCATGTACAGGTATCGTATCGAATAATTTTATTTTTATTTAGTCATTTTATCATATATGTTAACATTAGTAACCCCATCTTGTTCAATCTTGGTGAAGCATTTATTCATAGAGTTAGTTCCTTTGCTGATAGGTTACCGGATTCACATTTCTGTTGTTTAATTCTAACTCGTTCGTTCAGTACTCTATGGTTCATTGGCTGCAGCTGTATGGACTTAAATCTCTTTGCCTTTCCACACGGAATAATTATACAAAAAACTCTATGGTTCCTTTATTCGTTGTCGTTGTGATTACTGATAGTTGCTTGTTGTATAAAACATGTGGTATTACATATTTATCGAATTTCTTGCGTTATTGATAGTTTATATTGAAACTTTATATTGGTAATTTTTTGTACTTCCATAGCAATTACCAAAACCCGTTACCGCCTATCGCCAAAGAGGCTCGACAAACTTCTTTTCTTAAGCAATTGTACCGAGGAGGGATAGGAATTATAATATTTTTGATTAAACTTTGCGGCTTTACTTATTGTAGGTTGTTTGTATTTATCTTATATTTATGTACCATTTGTTATTTTTCACTCTCTGATTTTACGTCTGAATGAAGATACAGACGATACTTACTGACAAACATTGACTAAACGACGTAAGTAAGGCGTAGATAGGCCACTGGCCCCTGCCTGATAAAAGTACTCGATACTTTGAGGTATCGATACTTTTGTGTCGATTCTTTTACAAGTACGATACTTTTTTATCGATACTACTCATGAGTACTGTATCGATACTTTCTATTCGATACCGTGTCCCTACATTTATCAAAGTAAGTCATAAGTACAATTCATTTAAATAACAACAATATTATTTACTGAAAAATTATGGCTATAAAAAATTTTTTAAAGCTACATATATTATATATTTATACGTCCCGTCGATTTTGTATGATGAGGTATATGAACACGAACGTAGTGAATGTGGTGTTCCAGCTTAAAGTAACCTGTCTAATAACAATCTATGATATTTTATTGTTTTTATAAGGAAAACAGCTGTGTTTATTATATGTATGTGTAGTCCGACCATGGAATCAAAAGAAATTTCTATGGAAAAGCAATTGTAGTAGAATTCACGTTGGATGCAGGTTTTTGGAGAAAAGTAGTTGGTACTTTACAATTTCTAAGATATACACTAATTCTAGATAAGCCAAGGATGTCTTTTCATGAGGTGATAACAATAATTTTATTTTGTATTTTACTGCACGAAGTATATAAGCTGCATTATAATAAAAAAACAAATGTCAACACACGACGTAAATTTACGTAAAGAGTACTCTAAGAGTACCCGCCACATACGGTGGCAGTAGCCAAACTTGGAACTAAATTTGACGTTTCCGCCATTGCGTGTTATTTTGTATGAAAAGTAAATTTAGTATTACCAGCGTTGTGTTTTTTGCCCACTCTTTGTAATTTTTATGTTTGTTAAGGGTGATTATAATAAATTGATTTCCGGAGTTTCTTGTTAGTTCTTCTCCAAGCTAGGGTCTCCGCTGATCTAACCTCGGTAAAAAATATGTAAAGACAATGCTCAGTGCCATGTTTGAAATAATAGTTTTAAGAGATTCGCGATTTATACTCATGATATAAGATATAAGGGTGTGTATAAGATTGATTGCAGCTGTGGGAAATCCTATGTCGAACAGACTAAACGGTCTATTGCGGACAGAGTGAAGGAACACATAATATATGTAATATATAATAAGAAGGATAAGTCCCGTTAATTATTAATCATGTTTGAAATAGTATAATAAACATATTTTGACTTTGATATATTAATTTGTTTTATTTGAGTTTATAGCTCTGCAACCAAAGATCGTTACAAATGAAACCTATAATGTTTCGAGCCGTATGGCACAGTGAGTGCTAGTTTTGGCGTGTTTACTGGTAACACTGAATTACGCGACTGTGGCGACGCCTCCAACTGCCACCGTATGTGGCGCGATCTCTAATTTCACTTCTTAAACTTACTATAAATAATCATAAACAGGATTTGAGATATTATTATAGTGTAAAATATATTATTCTTATGAAAGTAACACTGCGATAAATTGTTATTCTATTCATTCAATTATCATTTCAGTGAATTCGTCGTGTTCCATTCAATTGTAATAAGTGTTCATCGCATTATTATTGTCAAAAAGTTAGATTAAACCAAAAAGAAAAGAAAAAATACAAAAAATGGGTAAAGGTAAGTGTTAAGTATTTTGGATACTAAGGGTGAATGTTTTTCTAAGTGTATTTCTGAAATAAATACTTTACAAATAATGATGCAATCCTCATGCATGTGGATGCAAACTATAGGCCTTTTTATCAACGTGATATTGAAACCACCATTTTGTTAGAAATCGTAATTTTATAGCTACTATAGACGAGAAAAACGACTAAGCGACAAGAGGTGAATCGATTCTATTGTGTCACTTAATAACAATGTAAGCAGTGAAACATAAAATCTTCAATATTCTGTTTACCCTTGAAGATTAAATTACTTGAATGATTGTGTATATTAGGGGCCTTACTCCACTAATTAACTTTGACAGCTACACAACTGCATCGATACTGCTTCTTAGCTGTAAAAGTGGCACTCTGCTAATATCTTGATCTGCCACAGTTGTGCCTCAATAGTGAGTCAGTGGTGGCAACTCAAAGTACAGAAATATCAATAGTGGAGTACCAAATATAAGGCTATTGAACTGACATTGACAGACGTTTGATTAGTGGTGTAGCATTTTGTACTTCAGATGCAGAAGTACTTTAGATGTAGTTAGATAGCGCTTCAGTGGCCTAAATTTATTAGTGGAGTGCCAAAAGTGTTAAGTTACGGCCACTGAAGTATCACAGTATCGCTGAAGTAATATTGTACCTATAACGCATTAGTGGAGTAAGGCCCCTGGTGTGTGTGAATCTGGACTAGTTAATGCTAGTCTATGCATTGGTTGAACCAGTTGAACTGTGTAGATATATTATATTAATAAATCTAATGACAAAGCTTAGCACTAAAATACATTTTGCTTCTGTATTTGTTAAATAGTGAGAAAGCATATACAGTTTACATACAAGTAACTAGAAACAGTCATGGGATGGTCAGAGGTTTGAAGACTGCGTCCTTACTCCACTAATTCATTTTAGCTACAATATTACTTCAGTATTGATACTGTAATACTTCTGTGGCCGTAATTTGTAATTTTTGGCATTCCACTTACAAATTTTGACTACTGAAGTGCTATCGAAATACATCTGAAGTACTCTTGTGTCTGGAGTACAAAAATGCTACTCCACTAGTTAATCAAAGTCCGTCAATGTCAGTTCAATAGCCTTATATTTGGTACTCCACTATTGACGTTTCTATACTTGAGTTGCCACTGAAGCACTACTGACTCGCTATTGAGGCACAACTGTGGCGGTCAAAATATTAGTAGAGTGCCACTTTTACAGCCGAGACGCAGAAGTAACGCAGTAGCGACGCAGTTGTGTGGCTGTCAAAGTTAATTAGTGGAGTAAGGTTCCTGATGTCGTAATAATATCTCTTCAGAAAATCCATTATCATTCATAGATAAATTTACAGCTTTGAGATAATTGAATGCAGAAGTAGCTCAATGTAGTTCATAGTTTGTCTTTGTAACTGTGGGAGCTAGATTCAAACCCCTCAACATGTACTAATAAAGTTCAAGTTTTCTGATTGTATATGTATACTTTTACAATAAAAATACATGAGCAAAATGAAGAGAATAACATGGTGAGGAAAATACATGTAAAGTCACTTATACCCAGAACAAGTAATAGTCAGTGCTTGTAAATGATGACTTATCACCACATACATAAACAATGAGTACATAGAAAAGGTTAATGATTGTAAAAGTTAATCTATTTTCTTGATTTATTAATGAATATTTGACTGGTTATTTAATTCTCCTTTGCACAGGCCCGGGGCCAGCATACGGCGCACACCTTTTCTATTCGATTCTATATCGAATTATTATTTTCTGTTTTGTTTCTGTTGTTGTTGGTCTTGTGTCTTTGTGAATAAAGGGAATTTAATTTTGATTTATAATCTTACCTCAACTACAATCAAGTTTTATCAACCATTACATTATACTGTACTTAAGTACATGTATTCACACCTCTACATCCCCTAGGGGATAGACAGAGAGTGTTGATCGCTACCTGTAACGATCCTGACAAATCTCCCTTGATTCACACTGATTTCCTTCTCATACATGTTCTTCTATTCTTTACTCACATTGAGAAGAAAAGGAGTGTAGTAGGGGTAATATGTATTTGTACTTTTGTAGTTAATATTTTTTGCTATATTTTTTGTAATATTATTTGTGACGTTATAATAATACCTCTGCTGTATTTAGGTACCTTTTTGGTGTATATATAAGTTTTCACTAATAATTTTCTCTTTTTACTACAATGGCTCATTACAATTATCATTACATTACAAATTTATGTGGAATAACTTTTATTTGCAGGTAAAAAAAAGCAAAACCAACAGCAGGATTCAAATAATTCTGCTAATCCCACACCGCAGCCTAATCCCCAGCAGTCTGGGCAGTCTATTGGTAGAGGTGCTGGGAGGGGACAATGGACTCAAACTCAACCAGGAGGCTCAATGCCACAACCAGGTCAACCAAGAGAACCAGGACCCCAACATGGACAATACAGAGGACCAGGGCCCCAACAAGGACAATACAGAGGACCAGGGCCCCAACAAGGACAATACAGAGGACCAGGGCCCCAACAAGGACAATCCGGAGGTCCGGGGCCCCAACATGGACAATCCGGAGGTCCGGGGCCCCAACAAGGACAATACAGAGGACCAGGAGATCATCAAGGGCAATCCAAAGGTTGGGGACCTCAACAAGAGCAACACAAAGGACCAGGGCCCCAACATGGACAATCCGGAGGTCCAGGAGATCATCAAGGGCAATCCAAAGGTTGGGGATCTCAACAAGGGCAACACAAAGGACCAGGGCCCCAACATGGACAATCCGGAGGGCCAGGAGATCATCAAGGGCAATCCAAAGGTTGGGGATCTCAACAAGGGCAACGCAAAGGACCAGGGCCCCAACATGGACAATCCGGAGGTCCGGGGCCCCAACAAGGACAATACAGAGGACCAGGAGATCATCAAGGGCAATCCAAAGGTTGGGGACCTCAACAAGAGCAACACAAAGGACCAGGCCCCCAACAAGGACAATCCGGAGGTCCAGGAGATCATCAAGGGCAATCCAAAGGTTGGGGATCTCAACAAGGGCAACGCAAAGGACCAGGGCCCCAACATGGACAATCCGGAGGGCCAGGAGATCATCAAGGGCAATCCAAAGGTTGGGGATCTCAACAAGGGCAACACAAAGGACCAGGGCCCCAACATGGACAATCCGGAGGTCCAGGAGATCATCAAGGGCAATCCAAAGGTTGGGGATCTCAACAAGGGCAACACAAAGGACCAGGGCCCCAACATGGACAATCCGGAGGTCCAGGAGATCATCAAGGGCAATCCAAAGGTTGGGGTCCTCAGCAAGGGCAACGCAAAGGACCAGGGCCCCAACATGGACAATCCGGAGGTCCAGGAGATCATCAAGGGCAATCCAGAGGTTCAACGCCCCAACAAGAACAACCCAGTGGTCTAAGACCCCAACAAGGAGCTCCTTGTGAACCTGAAACGCCAGTGCCAAGCACAGTTTCACAAGCCACTGTCACCCCAGTCCAGTCACCTAGTCCCTCAGGCTCTCTGCAGGTGAGTCTTGTAGCTTGTCTTGTACCTCAAGAATTCATATACTTTATTACGACCTTCGTGGCGCGATTGGTTGAGAGCCTGAACGCTAATCGTGAGGGTTCGATTCCCAGTGGAGGCAAAGTTAAGAACCTCGCTTTTCTACTGCTTTCCAGTGTGGTTGTTGATTATATAAGCTATATATGTATTTATCTGTATATAATATGTATACATTTCTTAAATATACGTTGACTAGTACCCTTAACACAAGTCTTAATGTACTTAACAAGGGGCTAGTTCAATTGGTGTAATAGTGTCCGATATATTATTTTATATCTATATCCTTCTATTATTCTGGACAGAACCTTACACAAGATAATACATCGTAGGTCGCGTTTTACCCTTAATTGAATGGTTTATTACCTACCATGTTAGGTGCTGTCTATCTAGTGAAACGTGGGTTTTGAGTGGCTCATACCACGAACCAAATATAAAGAGGACCCGGCGTAAGGAGCGGTCCACGTTACGTGGTGCGGAGTCCAAATGGCGTGTTTTAATTGGTGTGGAGTCTAAAAATGTGTAGTAGAAAGGAGATACCTAATTTGATTGGCCGATGCCGTGTTTTGATTGGTTGTAATATCTCCCCTCCATCTCTTGTACCTCGTTTCACCCCGCGTAATGCCACGCTAGTTTCCATACAAATATTGCGTAAGGCCCACTCCTCTTTATTTATTTACTCCTATTAATATATATCCTATTAATTTACTCCATGGCTCATATCAAACATTCCTGCAAAATTTCAGAGATGGGCACTCTAGACTCTGACTGTGGTCTTTATAAAAAAGGAGTGTACATGTTGTGAAGTGTATGTTTAGGGTTTCAAATTTCCATCTCCGCCATTGCCAACGTAGTAACTCTATGGCCACCTCGAATCCACATGTTGACTAGATAGTCAGTACTTAATGTGACAGGTGGTAAGCCATGTCGCCATTAACAAGCACTGACTATTACCTGTTCGGGAACAGGTAGGTTTCTTCACGATGTTTACACCCTTAACAATAGTACTTAAATATACTTAACAAGGGGCTAGTTCAATTAGTGCAATAGTGTACTATGATATTATTATTTGAAGATATGGTTGACTGTGTTTTTACTTTTTGCAGAGTCAGAGCTCAGCATCGCAGCCTCAGCCAAGTAAGTATCTATTGCCATTCACACCTAATACTGAAAAAAGATGATTATTATGATGAAGGAGTATCTATAACATCGGAGTGTATATGAGCCTTGTGGATGTCAATGAATCGAAAGGCATTGATGTTACAAGTATTTAGTACAATTTGCAAACTCAACAACGTGTACGTGTTTTTGGCATAATTGTCGCTACGCAAACAGATGGGGACATAAACCTCAGACCAAGGAAACTAGAGATCCCGCCACATAAGGTGGCAGTTGGAGGCGTCGCCACAGTCGCGTAATTCAGTGTTACCAGTAAACACGCCAAAACTAGCACTCACTGTGCCATACGGCTCGATACATTATAGGTTTCATTTGTAACGGTCTTTGGTTGCAGAGCTATAAACTCAAATAAAACAAATTAATATATCAAAGTCAAAATATGTTTATTAAACTATTTCAAACATGATTAATAATTAACGGGACTTATCCTTCTTATTCTATATTACTTATATTATGTGTTCCTTCACTCTGTCCGCAATAGACCGTTTAGTGTGTTCGACGTAGGATTTCCCACAGCTGCAATCAATCTTATACACACCCTTATATCTTATATCATGAGTATAAATCGCGAATCTCTTAAAACTATTATTTCAAACATGGCACTGAGCATTGTCTTTACATATTTTTTATCGAGGTTAGATCAGCGGAGACCCTAGCTTGGAGAAGAACTAACAAGAAACTCCGGAAATTAATTTATTATAATCACCCTTAACAAACATAAAAATTACAAAGAGTGGGCAAAAAACACAACGCTGGTAATACTAAATTTACCTTTCATACAAAATAACACGCAATGGCGGTAACGTCAAATTTAGTTCCAAGTTTGGCTACTGCCACCTTATGTGGCGGGATCTCTAATGGACTTGTTATAGAGTACCCGCCACATAAGGTGGCAGTAGCCAAACTTGGAACTAAATTTGACGTTTCCGCCATTGCGTGTTATTTTGTATGAAAGGTAAATTTAGTATTACAAGCGTTGTGTTTTTTGCCCACTCTTTGTAATTTTTATGTTTGTTAAGGGTGATTATAATAAATTGATTTCTGGAGTTTCTTGTTAGTTCTTCTCCAAGGGTCTCCGCTGAACTTCTTCTTCTCAATCGTTACGCTCTTATCAGAGCGGTCGTGGTCTTCATGACGTGGCATCTTGAGCAGCCGAAATGGTTGGTGAACTAACCTCGGTAAAAATATGTAAAGACAATGCTCAGTGCCATGTTTGAAATAGTTTTTTTACATACATACATACACATCACGCCTGATTCCCTGTAGAGGGGTAGGCAGAGATCACGGATCCCCATTTGTCCCGATCCTGACAGACCACTTTCGCTTCATTGACATTCATACATTCTCTAATACACTCTCGGCGGTTATAGGTACTCCTAACGTCACCTTTTTTCAATATAGCGTCTATCTGACTGTTACATATATGTCTTATTAGGCCGGCCCCTACGTAACCGCCCTTCCACTTCACTCATATATATTCCTTTTGTCAATATATAGTTTTTTTAATTTGTACTTAGATCATAAAATAACTTTCAAAGAGAGCTTATGATAGGGCCTATTTTGAATAAAAATATTTTGACTTTTGACTTTGGTATATTAATTTGTTTTATTTGAGTTTATAGCTCTGCAACCAAAGATCGTTACAAATGAAACCTCAATATAATGTATCGAGCCGTATGGCACAGTGAGTGCTAGTTTTGGCGTGTTTACTGGCAACACTGGATTACGCGACTGTGGCGACGCCTCCAACTGCCACCTTATGTGGCGGGTACTCTACCTATGTATTAGGCGTGGATACCTTCAAAACACAATATGGCTGACTTAGTAGTGATGTACGACGTCCTCTAACTGAGCTCTCTTTATCGATAGTCGATAGTTTAATTAGACTAGTTAAGAGAAGATCATGCGTGGCGCAGTTGTTTGAGCGATTTTTAACCGATTGTTCAAGTTAAGCAACGTCATGCGCAGCATAGGTCTAAAACGTATATCTAAATAAGTTTCTATGACACTTTTGATTAAAAGATGTTTATGACTGGAATCATGTTTTTTGGAATCATGGGTTTCTGGGTAACCTTAAACAAAATTTCGTGTCAGTATACTTGTAATAATAGAATAATATTACTTTACTTCGACTAGGTCAAAATAACTATCGATAAACATCAAAACTGCCCAACACTAATAACCAAAACAAAAACAAGGTGTTTGTTTACAACTTTGATCAAAGGTTTACAATATAACAATGACGTTAATTTCACAATTATGGGACGTACACAACACAGGAGAACTAATAAAATATCTTAAAAATCGTATTGCTAAAGATTACTTTATATATTAAAGGTTTACGTTTTAATAAAAACAAACTTACCTATGAAAAGACAAATTAGGCTGATTTTTATTATTTCTGGATCCATAATTTATTATAGCACACTTTGGCATTGTATTTACTATATATTTGAACCAAACAACTATAGTTTTAATGAAAAATAACTTAAATACGCATTTATTTTATGAAAATAATTCCGTAAACTGTTTTGTTTACATGTTTTTAGCTATACACAAAATGGCGACTCGACACGTCTGTGACGTCATTCAAAAAGATTGACAGTTCGAACACACGTTCCAAATTAGTGCTTTTTCTTTCCATGAATTGAAAAACTCATTGGACAAACAGAGATAGCAGATATTTCATAGTTTTTCTTTTCACTATACATAACTTTAATTTGTATATGTATAATAGGGCCGGTCCATTATAGTTTCCTTGGTCTGAGACATAAACACAAAATGGCATTGGAAAAATTTATATAGAGTACCCGCCACATAAGGTGGCAGTAGCCAAACTTGGAACTAAATTTGACGTTTCCGCCATTGCGTGTTATTTTGTATGAAAGGTAAATTTAGTATTATCAGCGTTGTGTTTTTTGCCCACTCTTTGTAATTTTTATGTTTGTTAAGGGTGATTATAATAAATTGATTTCTGGAGTTTCTTGTTAGTTCTTCTCCAAGGGTCTCCGCTGAACTTCTTCTTCTCAATCGTTACGCTCTTATCAGAGCGGTCGTGGTCTTCATGACGTGGCATCTTGCGCAGCCGAAATGGTTGGTGAACTAACCTCGGTAAAAATATGTAAAGACAATGCTCAGTGCCATGTTTGAAATAGTTTTTTTACATACATACATACATCACGCCTGATTCCCTGTAGAGGGGTAGGCAGAGATCACGGATCCCCATTTGTCCCGATCCTGACAGACCACTTTCGCTTCATTGACATTCATACATTCTCTAATACACTCTCGGCGGTTATAGGTACTCCTAACGTCACCTTTTTTCAATATAGCGTCTATCTGACTGTTACATATATGTCTTATTAGGCCGGCCCCTACGTAACCGCCCTTCCACTTCACGCATATATATTCCTTTTGTCAATATATAGTTTTTTTAATTTGTACTTAGATCATAAAATAACTTTCAAAGAGAGCTTATGATAGGGCCTATTTTGAATAAAAATATTTTGACTTTTGACTTTGGTATATTAATTTGTTTTATTTGAGTTTATAGCTCTGCAACCAAAGATCGTTACAAATGAAACCTCAATATAATGTATCGAGCCGTATGGCTCAGTGAGTGCTAGTTTTGGCGTGTTTACAGGCAACACTGGATTACGCGACTGTGGCGACGCCTCCAACTGCCACCTTATGTGGCGGGTACTCTATTATATTTATTTTCGGATTTTGCCGATATTCGTGTTTTGTCCTGTGCTAGTCTAAGACGTAAAAAGAATGCAAACTAGCTGCCATTCTTCCCAATATGTCGTAGGAGCTGATTAAGGGTCTAGGGGTAAATAGAATCTATCGGGCTAGGAACCAGTAACCGATGTTCCATTATGACATCGCTACCCCAATATTTATGTTAAATGACCTATAATAATTAATGGATTAAACAACACAAGAATTACATTCAAATTAATTATATTTCATATTAACAATTTATTACAATATTTACTATGGCAATCTCAAAAGACTTTCAGCTCGGTGGGTGTTTGTAGAAACCTTAAAGATCCACAGAGCCACCGATTTTCAGCTGACAGCCCACAGAGGGTAGATTCACAATATTATATAAAAAACCTTACATACGAAACTAAATAAGAGAGTGCATGAATAAGTAAAAAGTGTAAACTTTACATGAAAATAATAATTATGTACATTTGCACTTCAAACTTATAGATTCGCGTACTTTTACCTCTTTCGGGGTGGACAGAACTCTTAAGTTATAACATCTAAGTCACTTTTTGGCATGAGTATTGGGCTTGCCATGTCATAATGGAAATTAAATTGAAACAAAACCGCGTTCACGACCATTACGGGGTAGTCAAGAGGTTCAGATTAGTATCCATCTCCGCAATCGCGGAGGTAGTAATTGCATGGCTACCTCGAACCTGGGTGTTGGAAAGATAGTTAGTACTCAATGTGAAAGGTGGTCAGCCATGTCGTCATTTACAAGCACTAACTATTATCTGTTCGCGGAACAGGTAAGTTTCCTCACGATGTGGTATTCGACGCCATTTGTAAATTTATTTTTATTACGATAATGTACGACTTTTTAACACTTGTACACATTGTCTGCAGAGTTTCTTGGCACTTCTTCTCTGCAGAGATTTTTCTTTACGAAGTGCCATTAGTTTTATTAATTTAATTTGATTTATTTTAATAATTAGTGTATATTAATGACATGATTTTTTATAAAAAATGTTTTTTTTTTTGACTTTCAATAAGTGATTTTATGATCCTTATATTGAATAAAAATATTTTCATTTCATTTAACTAAACGTGTTAAATGTAATCGCCATTGCAGAAGCGGGAGGGCAGTTGTCCCGGTACGTGATACCGGGTCGTATACCCGGCGGTAAGGTGCCGGCGAAGAGGATGAAATGCCTCACCAACTACCTGGCAATGCGCATCAACCCCAACGGGAAGGCGGTGAGTGGCCTATGTGACTATAGTCTATTCGCGTTAAGTAAATAGGTGACGTCATGATAATCAGAGGTCAAACTGACCAATGAGACGTGAGTAAATGAGAAAAGAAGTCACATTGACCAATAACAGACAACCCCTATAAAATCTCATTGGTTAAATCATGGAGACCTTGATGACGTCACTATTTTCTTAAAGCGAATATACTATATATACGTACGTACGTATTGTGCGTTCACTGAGTGAGTTCGCGTGTTTCATTTATTATTGTCGTCATTGAATACGGTTTGCAAAAAAAAAATCAATTTAATTTATTTCATAGCAGTCGCTAACTTAAAAAACATAAAACATACGCTTCACGAATTGTGTCTTCACACTCCCTTTGTATTATGGCGGAGTAGTCAGAGGCTTGAATGCCCATCTCCGAAATTTTGAAGGCATGTTAGGTATGGGTCTTTCGAAGCCCGCGTATCACTAGATAGACAGCACCCAACGTGATAGGTAGTGAGCCGTAACGCCGTATATAGGCTTTGACTATTAGCTATCCTGAGGGATAGGCAGGTTTCTCACGATGTTTTCCCTCACCGTTAGTCACTAAATTATGTACGTAAATGAAAATCACTTATAAATTTCATTCATTGGTACATGCCAGAGTCGGGATTCGAACCTATGACCTTTCTCATACGAAGTCCGAGTTCTTACACACTGGGCTACAGCCGCTATTAAAGTGACCTTGTAGATATCTATGTATGGCGATTTGGGCGGTAAAAAATATTGGATATTTTTGCTTTTCACGACTTAAAACACAACTTTAAACCTTTCTCGTATAAAGTTCTCAAATGTAACCATTACAGTATCGTTACGACGTGTCCTTCACCCCGGACAAGCCAAAGAAGGTGCTGGGTCGCGTGCTGTCGACCGTGATGAAGCGCCATTTCCCCCAGCACCTGACTGCCTTCGACCAGATGAAGAACTTCTACACCACGGAGCCACTGCCGCAGATCACGCAGACGAACCGCTTCACCGCACAGGTAAGCTTTCATTCGTTCACTCATCGTTTTGTCATTCGTTCAATCGTTCTTTTTATATATCATTCATTCGCTCGTTCATTTTGTAAATCATTCGTTCGTTCACTTGTTTATTTTATCAATCACTCGGTAATTATAGTATTAAGAGGTTCGCGATTTATACTCATGATTAATAACTAACGGGACTTATCACTTATTATATAAATAACATACGCGATAAGTCCTGTTAGTTATTAATCATGAATCACCCGGTAGTTTTATCTTTTATTCGATCGATCGTTTCACTATTAATTGTCTGGTTAATTTTGTCATTGAATGAATGACATTTTGTCGTTCATTAGTATTACCTCATTTCATTAGTTTGCAATGTTTATGAAGTCTTATGTTATTTTCTTTTACGTTGTTGGAATATGTAGTGGATAGTCGGACCTAGTGCTTGTACACGGCGACATGGAAAAGCTCCTGTCATGTTAGGTGGCTTCTAGCTGGTGGTAGTGTCTTGTACCATTCGAGACGTTAAAAGAATGCTAACTAGCTGCCGTTCTTCCCGGGCATGGCGTAATAGGCGACTAAGAGTCTAAGAGTAATTAGTAGATTCTAGCAACCTGTCACTAATGTTCAAGCTAAACATTGACCGAGGAGATATTATCATGTCTCCAGAGTTCTGTCCACCCCGAAAGGGATTAAAGGACGTGAACGTATATGATTTGATGATAAATACATTATAATTATTATGTTATATGCAAATATTCAAATTATGTGATTCTATGGCGGCCTGGCAAAGTAACGGAGCTTTTTTGTGCCTTAGACGGAGTTGACAGATGAGAACGGCAGGGTGATGAACTTCGAGGTGAGCATCAAGATGACAGGGATGCTGGAGTACAAGGCGCTTAACGAGTGAGTGATAGCCAATAGGCTGGTTATAATTTAATATAACTAGCAACCAACGAATATTATTGCTCATAATATTCGTTGGTTCCTAGTTAGGCTGCAGTCTCATTCTGATGGATTATGTAATTAAGTTGTATTGTATTGAAATATGTCTGCAGAGTTTCTTGGCATTTCTTCTCTGCAGGATTTTGCTTTACGAAATGGCATTAGTTTAATTAGATTTATTTAATATTTTTTATTTAAATTAACTAACTGTAATGACAACTTTTCCGGTGGAAATGTTTTTTTTTGACCTTCTAAACAATAAAAAGATTTTCATTTCATTTCATTTAATAGAATTGATGTTATACAGATACATGCGTGGCGGTACGTCGTTGGCCCCGCCCACTGAGACCATACAGTGTATTGACGTCATCCTGCGTCAGGGAACACTCGAGCACTACGTTAAGGTATTAATAAAAAAAAACGCTAGTCTGGGACGCAAAAAATGCGAACTAACTGCCGTTCTTCCCGGCATGCCCTCGCCTACGACGATTCACGTCCTTCAATCGAAAGAATGGACAGAACTTCGGAGTTTTAGTATCTCCTAGGTCACTTTAGCATAAATATTAGGGTTGTGATAACATATGGAAAATTGGTGACAAGTTGCTAGCACATCGCCCAATAGATTCCATTAAACCCTTGTCCCGTAGTCGCCTCCTACGACATACCGTAAAGAACAGCAGTCTGAATTAAGTCGTTAAGAACGTACAAATACCTCCTTAAAACATATGACATCCAAACCCTAATATACACGCTAAAAAGTGACCAATAAAATGTCCACCCCGAAAAGAATTAGAAGACGTGAAACATGCCGGGAATAACGTCAGCTACTTAACATTCTTATTACGTCCCAGACTATTACGGGACAGTCTTGTAAGAATATCTGTAAAATCTCGTATGATTCGCAGGCAGGGCGACAGTTCTTCAAGCGGCCAGCGAATCCGGTGGACCTGGGCGATGGGCTGGAGATGTGGACGGGCCTCTTCCAGTCCGCTATCTTCACCAGCCGACCCTTCGTCAACATTGACGGTGAGATCACATTGAAAGAATCTTTGTTTGCTAACTCGCGAAGGACTACTTACTTCGGTGAGGGGAAGCCTCGTGAGGAAACCTTTCTGGGGAGTCTACTAATGCTTTTTACTACAAACGCAGTTCAATATCAGATCAGTAATGTTGTGAGGTTGGTAGTGGATTAGTAAAAGTGTAAAATTTTACCATTGGTGTGAGCAAAAGCGTCAAATTTTGATTGGGATGGCCATAGAATTACAACATTCGCGATTGCGGAGATAGAAACCTGTATGTGAGAACTTGATGGTCGTTTACGTTTGTCGGTTTTAATACTCCGATACAATAGAATAAAACTATAACTAGAAGTATTGAATACTGTTTCAGTGGCACACAAGGGCTTTCCCATAGCGCAGCCGCTGTTGTCGCTGCTGCAGACGTTCCAGTTGGACCCTCGGACGCCACTCAAGCAGCAGAGTTACCAGAATGTGGAACGGTTCAAGGCTGCACTCAAGGGGCTTAAGGTTGGTTCCCGGCTCTAGATAGACCTGTAGTAATCCACTGTTGGACATAGGCCTCCCCCAAATACAGAAAGAAAGAAAGAAAAATAGTTTATTCACTGCATATTTACATTAGCACGCAATACAAACATTACAACAAACAAAATGGTAACCTTGATGCAGTGAAAAGGTGCTGCCTCAGTATACGATGCAGCTAGGCTGCATCACTGGTCCTCCGGCAGCACCCGATTCGGAATCTGTCACAAGCTATAAATAATAAACATACACAAAATAATATACTTATAATAAAACATCATAGCAATAACGGATATAATATAACTTGTATATAAAGTTGATAATCTATAATTCATAAACATAAATGACATATAATTCATAAATGACGCCACTTCTCCCTGTCAGTGGCCGTTCGCATCCATTCGATGCCGGCCAACCTGCGCAGGTCGTCTTCCCACCTTGGCGAGGGGCGCCCCACACTACGTTTACTGAGACGCTGAATACAAATACGAAATTATTAATTCAGTTTCTTGACGACCTCCGTGGCGGTGGTTAGACGCCTGACCGCTAATCGTGAAGTCCCGATTCCCGGTGGAGGCAGAGTTAAGAGCTTTCCTTCTGCTTTCCAGTCTGGCCGTTGATTATTTATGCTATATATGTATTTATCTATGTATAATAAGTATATATTTGTTAATTATACTTTGGCTTGTAGCCTTAACACAAGTCTTGAATGTACTTAGCAAGGGGCTAGTTTAATTGGTGTAATAATGTCTTACAATATTATTATTATTATAGACAGTATTTCGACTGCAGTCCAACTGCTGCTCTAAACGTATACATTCACGTCCTTTATTCTTTTTTGGGGTGACAGAACTTCGGAGATATAATACCTCCTGCGTTTATCATGAATTTTGGCTTGCGATGTTATAATGAAACATTGGTGACAGGTTGCTAGCCCAATAGATTCTATGAACACCGAATCTCCGAACTTCTGTCGACCCCGAAAGAGATTGTGTGAATGTAATTGTATATTATAATTAAGTGCTGTAACCAGCTTTTCTTGAAAGGCCATAAGGTATACATCTTATTCTCCGCCAATTATTTTAATTACGCGTTCTAGGGTATTTCGTTGCGGTCGCCATTTGTGGTTCTTATGTGAATCTAATTAGAAAAGTTTCTCCATCCCTACCCTAGAGGTCGCTACATTATTAATTTATGCACTTTTGACGACCTCCGTGGCGCGATCGGTTAGACACCTGAACGCTAATCGTGAGATCCCGGGTTCGATTCCCGGTGGAGGCAGAGTTTAGAACTACGCTATTCTTCTGCTTTCCAGTCTGGTCGTTGATTATATATGCTATCTTTGTATTTATCTATGTATACATTTCTTAAATATACGTTGACTAGTCTTGATTGTACTTAGCAAGGGGCTAGTTCAATTGGTGTAATAATGTCCAATTATTATTATTATTACTTACGTATACGTTTCCACCAGGTAACGGCGTACGTGGGCGGACAGACGCAGGACAAAGCGCGCCGCCGCGAATACATAATCAACGAGCTGGTACAAGACGCGCAGTCCCAACGGTTCCCCATTACTGACCCCTCAGGCAAACAGCTGCAGATGACCGTCGCTGACTTCTTTGCTACTGCCCACAAGAAGAGGTTCGTTCAATCGTTCGGTCACTCGTTCGGTCACTCGTTCGGTCATTCGTTCGGTCACTTGCATACAGATCACGCCTTGTACAGCCAACGCTAAAAGTGCAGTTCCAGCAACTTTTTATAAGGTTTACGTTTATAAGAACAAAGTTTTTTTCATTTCGAAGCACGCGAACGTGTAGTGGCCGTGACAACGCATAGTGGCGCCAGTTTTAAAATGAAAAATGTTGTCCTTTGTTCTTATAAACGTAAACCTTATAAAAAGTTAATGGGACTGCATTTTTAGCATTAACTGTACATAGATGTCATATTACCCTCACACACACCTATAACCGCCGAGTGTTGATGAGGTGTATATCAATGAAGTGAAAGTTATAGTATATTCGAATTAAGAAAATAGTGACGTCATAATATCTCCACGAATTGACCAATGAGACGTGACAACGGTTGTCTGCAATTGGTCAATGTGACTTTTTTCCAATTTACTCACGTCTCATTGGCCAGTTTAACCTCTGAATATCATGACGTCACTATTTACTTAACGCGAATAGACTATAGTTAAGATCGGAACAGATAGGGGTCCGTGATCTACTAACCCGCTATAGAGAATCAGGGCCCTTAGGCCACTAATGCGTTTTAGCACAAACGCAGTTCAATATCAGATCACTAATAGTGTGACGTTGGTAGTGGATGACCAAAAGTGTTTAATATCACCATTGAACACGACAAAAGTCAAAAGAAACATTCGCTCTAAAATGGCGCTATAAAATGTTCCGTTATAACAACGTAACCCAAAATTCATGCTAAACAACCTAAAAGGTATATCTCCGAGGTTCTGTCCACCTCGAAAGGGAAAAAGGGACGTGAATGTGTGTAGATGAGGTAAGAAGTGACTGAGGCGTTATGCCACCAAACGTAACATACCAAGCTGAGTTAGAACCCTTTTGCTGCGACAATAACATGCACAAGTTATACCTCCTAGTTTGTAAGTTTGATTTGTAAAATATTTGTATTGTGTATGTTTTTGTTGCTGTAAATAAATGCTTTTAGTCGTCTATGGTGCATCAACAAAGTCAGCAGCTCAGTGAAAGTTGAAAATACAAATATCATTTTCGGCTGAATATTTAGTCAATTGTGATGCCAAACTGGATAAATATGTTCGCTTTGGGATAAGATTTGGAACCTCAACTGGAACGAACCGAATAACAAGGAAGAGAGCAAGGAATTGGAGCATCGATTTCGTTTTTCTTCGGTTGAAGCGGCTGGCGGCGTTGGTGTAACCATGGCGATGGAATAACAAGAAGTGCAAACGCCGTGGCATCAGTGTTTGTACTTCAGCCGACATAACCTTAGTGGTGAATGGCTTAATAAAGAATTAAAAAAAAAATGCTTTTATTATTATATTGCAGGCTGCAGTATCCGACCCTGGAATGCGTGTGGGTGGGACCCCGGCCCAAGAACATCTTCTACCCCATGGAGTTTCTCGAGGTTTCATACGGACAGGTATATAAGAATAATAATCCTTTAATGAAACTCCACAACACATTAAATGACACAAAATTAAATAAGAAAAATGTTATACACATATATGTTTGTTATATTTTGACCACCTCCGTGGCGCGATCGGTTAGACACCTGAACGCTAATCGTGAGGTCCCGGGTTCGATTCCAAGTGGAGGCAGAGTTAAGAACTACGCTTTTCTACTGCTTTCCAGTCTGGTCGTTGATTATATATGCTATATATGTATTGATCTATATATAATATGTATACATTTCTTAAATAAATATACGTTGACAAGTACCCTTAACACAAGTCTTAAATGTACTTACCAAGGGGCTAGTTCAATTGGTGTAATAATGTCCAAATATTATTATTATTATACACGACTAAGTTATTATATTACCAATCAGAATTAAGTGTTAGTCAATTAGTGTGTGCCATGGAGATCCCAAATGGCGTCCAGCTCGGCGGGAATCTATGGATATATCAGATACTACATACCTGTAAGGGTTATGTTAGCCTGTGCTAGGGATGCAAAAAGAATGCTAACTAGCTGCCGTTCTTCCCGGCATGTCGTAGGAGGCGACTAAGGGACTATAGGTAAACGGAATCTGTTTGGTGATGGGCTAGCAACCTGTCACAAATGTTCCAACGACATTAATGCCCAATATTCAAAGGAGGATATGATATCTCCAAGGTTTTGTCCTGAAAGAGATTGAATGACGTGAATGAATATGCATTTTATTTACTATATGAGACCGGGTCATATCACGATAAGATAATAAAGATTACCTTTATATAACCCGACGTTTCGACCCAGTTGCATAGGCTGTGGTCGCGGGAAGAGTCAACCGTCGGGTGATATAAAGGTATCTATATCTTTATTAATTTATCGCGATATGACCCGGTCTCATAGAGTATATGAAATGAGTATAAATCGCGAGTTTTTAAAAATAACGTATTTGAATGTACTATGTCAATCAATCAGCCTATGCCAGTCCACTGCTGGACGTAGGCCTTCCCAAGGTTACGCCACAAAACACGATCATTCGTGGCCCTCAGCCATCCACTACCAGCGACCTTTTTCAGGTCATCGGTCCATCTAGCAGGGGGGCGTCCTACACTACGTTTACCGAGACGCGGTCGCCATTCGAGAACCACTTTGCTCCAACGGTCGTCGCATATATTAGTAGTATATATATTAACTAGCGACCCGCTCCGGCTTCGCATGGATATAAAATATATATAGCCTACTCCACTATTTACTGGATCTTATTATACATATAAACCTTCCTTTTGAACCACTCTATCTATTAAAAAAACCGCATCAAAATCCGTTGCGTAGTTTCAAAGATTTAAGCAAACAAAGGGACATAGGGACAGAGAAAGCGACTTTGTTTTATACTAGTGTGATAGTATGTACGCATGTATTAAGGGTCACGTTACGAAGTGTATCCGTGTTTTAGGTCCGTAACCAGCAGTTGAACGAGCGCCAGTTGTCAACGATGGTGCGCCAGGCCGCCACCAAACCACACGTCAGGAAACAGAAGATAGAGGAGATCATCACCGCGGTGAGTCATGTGTCTGTCTACTATCCACGGGCAATGAAGCGTGTGAAGACTTGTGTATTAGAATAAATAATAAAATTCCTTTTATTCACACTAGACGCAGTAATACAACACAAATAGAGAAAAGAATTAATTATAAAATAATAGGCTACTTTCCTATATGAAAAATATAGGATATATTTTTGCCATCTGCATACTTTGGTAGATTTTAAATACTTCTGAAGTGTTTAAAACCCCAAATTATTAAGATTATATGCTAAAAACGAATCTTGAAAATTGTAAATTATTATATGGATATCACGTGACCGAAAACGGCAGAAAATTACTGACTGAATGATGACTGATTGACTATGACGTCACCGGGTATGACCGTCTGATGACGTCAGTGAAAAATGACATCGTCGCCATTTTGATAAAAATAGTGTTTTGGCGGGCCTTTGCAGAATATGAATTTAAATAGAGTTTTACGTAATTAAATCACACTTATAATGAAAAATATAATCGACAACGCATTGCTATAAGAAATCGGAACAATACGGTATAGTTTTCTAAAACTAGGAAAGTAGCCTATTTACATTAATGGAACCAAGCGCACATGGCAAACCCGCGCAAGTGTGAATAGGATTTGTCTCAGCTAATGTTGATTGTGTGAAATTCACACTGCCTACGCTGATATTCCGACAAACCCTTAAGTATTACCCTTAAGTTGTCTGCGATTGGTCAATGTACATTGTTTTTTAATTACTACTATCTTATTGGCCAGTTTATCCTCTGAATATCATGACGTCACTATTCACTTAAAGCGAATAGCCTATAGCTGACAATCATCCATTCATGTTGATGCGACTAAGGGACTAGGGGTAATTGAAATCTATTGGACGAAAGACTAGTGATCTGTCACCAATGTTTCATTATGACATCGAAACCACAATATTCATGCTAAAAATGACCTAAAAGATGTTATATTTCTGTGGTTCTGTCCACCCCGAAAAGGATTAAAGGACTAATTAAAAGGATTAATGTACAACTATAAATATAGACTAGAGTTGTTTATTGTATTAATGTTTAAAGCCGTTAAAGTATTATTATTAATATAGACTAAAGTTGTCGATAGTACTGATGGTGTTTACACGTGTTCCCCAACAGATGTCGTACCCAAAGAACCCGCTGTTCCGCAAATTCGGCCTTGAAATCAACGACCAGTTCACGGAGGTGAACGGAAAGATCCTGCAGCCGCCGCGGCTCGAGTGCGGCGGCGCCACCGTCGACCCACGGTGAGCGTTCCTACACTCAACTGTTACCATCTATACTAATATTATAAAGCTGAAGAGTTTGTTTATTCGTTTGAACGCGCTAATCTTAGGAACTACTGGTTCGTATTCAAAGGTTCTTTTTGTGTTAGTTAGACCATTTATTGAGGAAGGCTTTAGGCTATATAACATCACCCTGCTACTAATAGGAGCGAAGAAATCAAATTATAATTACAGTGCTATATAATCTATGTAATCTATATATATAATCTATGTTTCATGTATTGAAAACTTCTAAAAAAATAAAAATGTGGCAAAATATTTGATATTGCTTGAAACCTACACCAACAGGTAATAGTTTCTGCTTGTTACTCATACATATCGACACGACACAACGCCATATAACATGAACATACATACATTTAACAGTGCGACCTCCGTGGCGCGATCGGTTTGACACCAGAACGTTAATCGTGAAGGTTCGATTACCGGTGGAGGCAGAGTTAAGAACTACGCTTTTCTAGTACTTTTCAGTCTGGTCGTAGTTTATATATGCTATATATGTATGTATTTATCTATATATAACAAGTATAATTTGTTAAATATACACGTGTACGTTGACTAGTACCCTTAACATAAAACACAAGTCTTATATGCCAAGGGGCTAGTTTAATTGGTGTAGGTAATAATGTCCAATTATTATTATTTAGCAAACTTTATACGAGAGAGGTTTAAAGTCGTAAAAAGCAAAAATATCCAATATTTTTTACCGCCTAACCGCCAGAAAAGTCTAAATCGAACTGTATATTTAGCTCATTTTCGCCAAAAATATCGATATACAGCCACGCCCTTAATCCCTGTAGGAGGACAGAACCTTGGATACATAGATATCTACAAGGTCACTTTAATAGCGGCTGTAGCCCAAGTAAGATAAGACTGTAAGACCTCGGACTTCGTATGAGAAAGGACCTAGGACGTTTCGAATCCCGACTCTGGCATGTACCAATGAATGAAATTTAAATGTGTTTTTCATGTACGTACATAATTTACAGTCGCTAACGGTGAGGGAAAACATCGTGAGGAAACCTGCCTATCCCTCAGTATAGGTAATAGTCACTGCCTATATACGGCGATACGGTTCACTACCTATCACGTTGGGTGCTGTCTATCTAGTGATACGCGGGCTTCGAAAGACCCATACCTAACATGCCTTCGAAATTTCGGAGATAGGCATTCAAGCCTCTGACTACCCCGCCATAATAAAAAAGGGAGTGTATATACACAAGTCGTGAAGCGTATGTGATGTTATGTTCAACAGGAATACTGGGGTTGTGATCTCAGCCTACCCTTCTACGGGGAAGCGGGCGTGTGTATGTATGTATGTGCTATTCAACAATCTTGATTCCTTAACAGGGGTGGGCAGTGGCGTGCAGACCGCGTGCAGCAGGGTGCTTCATTGGAGCGATGGGCGATCGTTGGTATTCAATGCAGCGATAGGGATTGCAATGCTGTGAGCCTCGACAATATGGTATGTGTTCATTGTTACTTGTATCATATGTCGACCTCCGTGGCGCAGTTGGTTAAGCACCAGAACGCTAATCGTGAGGTCCCGGGTTCGATTCCCGGTGGAGGCAGAGTTAAGAACTACGCTTTTTTACTGCTTTCCAGTCTGGTTGTTGATTATATGCTATATATGTATTTATCTGTATATAATATGTATATATTTCTTAAATATTCGTTGACTAGTACCCTTAACACAAGTCTTAAATGAACTTACCAAGGGGCTAGTTCAATTTGTGCAATATGTCTCTAAATATTATTATTATCATTAGTTATACGGCGTAGCTCAGTTGTTTGGGGCTTGATTCTGTATCAGTGGGTTCAAATCTCGCTTGAGCATGTACCAATGGAAATGCAGTTGAATGAATTTCTAATATTTGTTCCCTGTTATGAAGACGTACATTTAATTTAAAATAAATAAAGGTTTACACATAAATATATTCACGCCTCTACGTCCCTAACGGGATAGGCAGAGGGAATCGATCGCCACCTGGAACGATCCTGACAAATCTCTTCTCTTCACTCACACCCATTAACCTTCTCATACATGTACATTATTGCATGCTTTTACATACATACATGCACATCACGCCTGATTCCCTGTAGAGGGGTAGGCAGAGATCACGGATACCCATTTGGCCTGTCCCTGACAGACATTCGCTTCATTGACACTCAAATTCCTCCTCATGCACACTCGGTGGATTTATGTACTTCTAACGCCACCCTTTTCCAATATGGCGTCTATCTGAGTGTCATATGTCTTGTTAAGCCGGCTACTATGTAACCGCCCTTCCACTTCACCCACATATATTCCTTTTGTCAATCTGATATCATTCATCCGCATAACATGTCCAAAGCATACCCTTTTCAATCTTAGTCTCTACATCTTCTTTCAAACTGCAACATGCTCTTCTGTTTATAATACACACACACATATATATATACAAACAAATATACTATATTATAATATTAATAGTATTGTATAACATACTTCCAGAGTCTATCAAGTCCTTATCTCTAGACAAATTTAAAGTTATCCGGTTCTTATTGGGACTCCTCTTAAATCTGTTATAAAACACTATTTGTTGGATGTGAAGCTTTGATAATGTTCTAATGAATTATTATTAATTTTAATGTACACATTGTCTGCAGAGTTTCCTCGCATTTCTTCTCTGCAGAGTTTGTCTTTACGAAGTGCCATTAGTTTTGGTTTTATTAATCTAATTTGATTTATTTTAAGAATAAGTTTTATGATAATGAAATATTTTTTATGAATGTTTTTTTTTGACGTTCAATAAGTGATTTTAATAGCCTTATGTTGAATAAAAAGATTTTCATTTCATTTCTTAATCGCAGTTCGTGGCTGCTGGGCAGAAGATGGGCATGCGAGTGGAACGCTGCAAATGGATGAAGTTTAACGTCTCCCTAGGTGAGTACAACTAACCCTTGCTGGGTAACAGAGGTAACAGTCAGATAGACGCTATATCGCACCTCCGGGACCAAACTCGCACTTATGCAACAAACCTAATTTTACAGGAGAGCGATGTTTCACTCTAAAATTCTCTTTCAATTACACGTAATGACATAACATACTCTCCCGCCTCACAGCTCCATTTTTCAAAGAATTTTAAAACTTTTTGCTGTGTATATTAAGTCGATTATCGCGGTTCATTCTGTATACTTAAGTCATTTTCGTAAAAAGTTGCACAAGTGCGAGTTTGGTCCCGAAGGTGCGATATTGAAAAAAGGTGACGTTAGGTGTACCTATAACCGCCGAGAGTGTATGAGAAGATGAAGCGAAAGTGGTCTGTCAGTGGGACAAATGGGGATCCGTGATCTCTGCCTACCCCTCTACAGGGAATCAGGCGTGATGTGTATGTATGTATGGTAACAGAGGTTCAAGTGTGTCTGCGGAGTTTGTAATTCTGATGCCATATTGAATATCTTTCTAGTTAAACGTAGGCTTTGAGGCTTTTTTTTGTAACATCGTGAGGAAACCTGCCTATCCCTCAGGATAGGTAATAGTCAGTGCCTATATACGACGATACTGTTCACTACCTATCACGTTGGGTGCTGTCTATCTAGTGATACGCGGGCTTCGGAAGCCCCAAACCTAACATCCCTTCGAAATTTCGGAGATAGGCATTCAAGCCTCTGACTACCTCGCCGCAATAAAAATGGTATGTGTATACTAGTTTTGAAGAATGTGTGTATGTTATTCTCCTTTCATTAATTTCATTGTGCGTTTAAGGATATTTTTTGGTATGCGTGTGCCATCTATTGTGTTTATGTTGAATCAAATAGTCACAACGTAGTTTCTCTTCTGTGGTAGAGGTCGCCACATGTTACAATTGTTAACTCTATACTGGTCGTAATATAAGGAATACTGACTATAGTCTATTCGCGTTAAGTAAATAGTGACGTCATGATAATCAGAGGTCAAACTGACCAATGAGACGTGAGTAAATGAGAAAAGAAGTCACATTGACCAATAACAGACAACCCCTATAAAATCTCATTGGTTAAATCATGGAGACCTTGATGACGTCACTATTTTCTTAAAGCGAATATACTATAGCTGCCGTTCTTCCCGGCATGTCGTAGGCGACTAAGGGACTAGGGGTGTATGGAATCTATTTGGCGATACGCTAGCAACCTGTCACCAATGTTCCATGTGACATCACAACCCTAATATTCAGGCTATACAATATTAAGTGACCAAGGAGATGTTTTCGTGTCTCCAAGGTTCTGTCCACCCCGAAAGGGATTAATATAAAAAAACATACGCTTCACGACTTGTGTATACACACTCCCTTTTTTATTATGGCGGAGTAGTCTGAGGTTTGAAAGCCCATCTCCGAAATTTCGAAGGCATGTTAGGTATGAGTCATTCGAAGCTCGCGTATCACTAGATAGACAGCACCCAACGTGATAGGTAGTGAACCGTGTCGCCGTATATAGGCACTGACTATTACCTATCCTGAGGGATAGGCAAATTTCCTCACGATGTTTTCCCTCACCGTTAGCGACTGTAAATTATGTACGTAAATGAAAAACACATATTTAAATTTCATTCATTGGTACATGCCAGAGTCGGGATTCGAAAAGACCTTTCTCATACGAAGTCCGAGGTCTTACCCACTGGGCCATAGCTGCTTCAAAAGGATTAAAGGTCGTGAATTATGTTTGACGACCTTCGTAGCGCGATCGGTTAGCCGCCGGAACGCTAATCGTGAGGTCCCGGGTTCGATTCCCGGTGGAGGCAGAGTTGAGAATAACGCTTTTCTACTGCTTTCCAGTCTGTCCGTTGATTATATATGCTATATATGTATTTATCTATATATAATATGTATATACGTTGAATAGTACCCTTAACACAAGTCTTAAATGAACTTACCAAGGGGCTAGTTCAATTTGTGTAATAATGTCCAAATATTATAAAAAAAAAATGTATGTATGTCTTAAACAGGCGGGCGAGGCGCCGGTCGTGGACCCCCTGGCCCTACCATCCAGGAAGTGATGCGTGATGCGGTGGCAGCCCAACTGCAGTTACTGGTGGTGGTGCAGCCGAGGTTCGAAGGCGACTGCTACGCTAAGGTGAGTGTAAAGGGACTGTTTACCCCCCTGGGTTATAGGAGGTTAGTGAAGGTATATATTGATGATTGAAAGGCTTATGTGTAATTTCGCAACATTAGAGGAGAAAGATTCAAAGTTTTAAAGTCAAAAAAGAGGTGTAAAATCCACTTCTAGTTATATTTCGTGACTCGCCAATTTAGAAAAATCTTATAATAATTGGTTTTTAAACAATTTATTTTTTAAGACTTTGAATCGTTCTCCTGTGAAGTAGCGAAATGGCACATAAGCAAGATAGCCTTTCCACTGTCGCTATGTGGTAGGGCGGTTACGTACTGCACACTTACTCCACAATTGTTTGTCCACGTATCCCTATCTATTATTCAACTGCTGGTAGTCGTAATTGTACATACATATGCGAAATGCATCGAATTATACGGTGAGGGAAAACATCGTGAGGAATCCTACCTGTTCGTCGAACAGTTAATAGTCAGTGCTTTTAAATGGCGACATGGCTTACCTCACATTGAGCACTGACTATCTGGTCAACACGTGGGTTCGAGGTGGCCATAGAATTTCTATCTTCGCAATTGCGGAGATGGAAACCTGGACCTCTGACTACCCCGCAAGGGTTAATGGTCGTGAATGCGTTTGTTTTTTGTTTTGTATAGATACATTCACGTCTTTTAATCACTTTTGGGGTGGACAGAAACTTAGAGAAAATATCTCTTGGTCACTTATTAGCTAGTGTATTTTGCTATTACTAATGTTTAAACATAAGATAACGGGTATTTAAAGTCAATAAACATTTTTTTTTAATTTTTAACACAAGAAATACTCTTTCTTAAATGGGAGCTCTGATACTTGTTACATAACATAACATATGCTTCACGATCATTAATCCTTGCGGGGTAGTCAGTAGTTCAGATATCCGCAATTGCGAAGGGAGTAATTCTGTGGCCACCTCGCATCCACATGTTGACCAGATAGTCAGTACCCAATGTGACAGGTGGAAAATCATGTCGCCATTTACAAGCAATTACTATTACCTGTTCGACGAACAGGTAGGTTTCCTCACGATGTTTTCCCTCACCGTATAAATGGATGCATTTCGTAAATGTGTTTTTATTACGAAAATGTACATAGAAATTCATTAAACTTCATTTCCATTGGTAAATGCTCAAGCGGAATTTGAACCCTGTACCCACTGATACAGAGTCAAGCCTCAAACAACTGAGCTACGTCGAGTTATTATTGGCTATTACCTATTCCGAGTAATAGGTAGGTTTCCTCACGATGTTTTCCCTGTAAAATGATGTACGTAAATGAAAATCACTTTTTAAATTTAATCCATTGGTACTTGCCAGAGCCGGGATTCAAACCTAGGACCTTTCTCATAAGTAGTCAGAGGTCTTACCCACTGAGTTACCGCTTCTTGTTACAATATAAAGTTTAAGAAAGCTATAGTCCATTCGCGTTAAGAAAATAGTGACGTCATGATATTCAGAGGTTAAACTGGCCAATGAGACGTGAGTAAATGAGAAAACAAGTCACATTGACCAATCGCAGACATTCGTTGTCACGTCTCATTGGTCAAATCGTTTGGGTAATGATGACGTCACTATTTTCTTAACGCGAATACACTATAGGACCTTTCTCATAAGAAGTCAGAGGTCTTACCCAATGGGTTACCGCTTGTTGTTACAATATAAAGTTTAAGATAGTTAATAAACATTTTTGTATATGTATTCAGGTAAAGAAGCTAGCGGAGTTGGAGGTGGGCATGCTGACCCAGATGTTACGCTCTCGCACCGTGTTCAAGCTCAACATGCAGACTGTCACCAACATCCTCTTAAAGGTAGGTAGCAGTGAGGTGCTCGACACATACATACATAACATACGCTTCACGACTTGTGTATACACACTCCCTTTTTTTATTATGGCGGGGTAGTCAGAGGCTTGAATGCCCATCTCCGAAATTTCGAAGGCATGTTAGGTATGGGTCATTCAAAGCCCGCGTATCACTAGATAGACAGCACCCAACGTGATAGGTAGTGAACCGTATCGCCGTATATAGGCACTGACTATTACCTATCCTGAGGGATAGGCAGGTTTCCTCACGATGTTTTCCCTCACCGTTAGCGACTGTAAATTATGTACGTAAATGAAAAACACATATTTAAATTTCATTAATTGGTACATTCGTTCATTCGGTGCTCGACACGTGGCTTCGAAATGCACTGAGTACAAACATCGTAAGGACACCTATCTGTTCCCCGAACTGGTAATAGTTGCTTGTAACTACGTAATCACAAACGTCGTTCAATATTAGACCATTAATATTGTGGGTTGGTAGTGGATTAGCAAAAGTGTCAAATATCGCTTTAAAAATGCCGAATTTTGTCACTTTTGCTAATCCACTACCGACCTCACACTATTGCTGATCTGATATAGAACTGATGTGTTGCAACAAGCATTAGTGGACTTGGAGCCCTGTTCCCGAACAGGTAATAGGTAGTGTTTGTAAATGGCGACATGGCTTACCACCTGTCACATTGAGTACTGACTATCTGGTCAACACGTGGGTTCGAGGTGGCCATAGAATTACTATTTACGCGATTGTGGAGATGGAAAATTTACTATCGCCGCAATGGTTAATGATCGTGAACGCGTTTTTGTGTGTCGTTGCAAGTGGCGATCCTGAATATATGTATCACTATAAATAATTGATTCTACATAGAGTTTTGCTATAGGTGAAAAATATAATAAGAAAAATAAATAGTAAACACATAATAAGTAATAATGTTTATCACGGACAAGTTGTAATTTATGTACGAGGAATAAAACAAAGTCTCTGCCTCTGTCCCTATGTCCCTTTGTATGCTTAAATCATTGAAACTACGCAACGGATATTGATGCGGTTTTTTTAATAGATAGAATAATTCAAGAGGAAGGTTTATATGTATAATAACGTCCATTAAATAGTGGAATAGGCTATAGATTTTATACCCGTGCGAAGCCGGAGCGGGTCGCTAGTCTATTAATAAGTTAATGAAATATATACAGAAGTAAATAGTCAATGAAGTTAATGTAAGAAATACCTTCTCTTCCCCTGGCAAATCGGGTCTATTCAAATGACTATAATAACGACTGTTGTCTTGAACAGGTGAACAGTAAGCTGATGGGCGTGAACCAGGTGATCCAGGCGCAGTCTCTGCCTGCCTGCATGCGGAATGGAGACGTGATGGTGGTGGGCGCTGACGTCACTCATCCCTCGCCTGACCAGGTAACGTAAACACACGCTTCTCGACTTGTGTCTAAGTTATAGTTTTAAGAGATTCGCGATTTATACTCATGATTAATAATAATTAACGGGACTTATCGCGTAAGTTTATATATAATAAAATTACCTTTATTAACTCGACGTTTCGGTTACGTTGCAGTAGCAATGTAGCCGGGTTAATAAAGGTAATTTTATTATATATAAACCTACGCGATAAGTCCCGTTAATTATTATTGATCTTGTGTATAAGTTACCGGCGAAACCCGATTTCAGGACAAACTAATACAATAGTTATTTTTAAACACTCGAGATTTATACTCATTTTATTAATTATGTGAGACCGGGTCATATCACGATGAATTTATATAGATATCTGATTACCTTTATTTTGGTCGCGGATGTGTCTGATAGTGTCAGTGTAGTGTGTCGTGCTATGAATTAACAAAAAATTTTGAGGGTAGACAGACATTAGCTGAGACTAGAGCTAGTCTTCCCACGACCACGGCCTATACAGCTGGGTCGAAACGTCGGGCAAAATAAAGGTAATCAGATATCTTTATGAATTTATCGTGATATGACACGGTCTCACATAGTTAATAAAACTAATACAACTACTTACCTAACCTAACCTTGCAAGTTAATCCTAGCGCGCGTTTAGCTACTACTAACTAGTTTAGCCTAGGTTTAACTTAGTTTAATTTAGTTTACAAAGACACGGGCGTGTGATGTGTATGTATATACTACCATTGAGAGAGACAATGATTACAGAGGTAATCCAATTTAAAAACATAAGTTCTACATGAATCAGCGTCAAAAAAAACTACTCTATCCCATGCTAGTATGGGATGTTAAAAAAATGCTAACTAGCTGCCGTTCTTTCCGGAATGTCGTAGGTGACTAAGAGATTAGGGGAAAATATCAAAGAATTAATTAGGCGATGGACTAGCAACCTGTCACCAATGTTTCATATGACATCACAACCCCAATAATAATGCTAAAAGGTGACCTAGGAGATATTTATATCCAAGTTCCTGTCCACCCGAATGGGATTTAAGGACGTGAATGTATGTGGGATGGCCTTTATAGTAGAAGTATGAGTATGTAGTGCGAAGATCAATGAGAAGACATTCATTTGCTAGCCACACCGTTTCTATTATTACATGTATGTGTATGTATGCTAATTATATTATCTGTGCGATTTATGTCACGCCATCTGTTTTTCTAATTTGGCTTTAAAAATAGGCGGAGTAAAATAAGAAGTTAGCACTTACCAAAAAATCTGTATGGGATGGGGTATCTGTACTGTAGTATTATATTATCTGTGCTAATTGCTTTACTTTGTATTTGCAGAAGAATATTCCGTCCATAGCGGCGGTGAGTGCGTCTATCGACCGCTTTTGCTATCAGTACAACATTGAATACAGCGTGCAGACTCCCAAGGTTAGTAAATACATATATTCACGCCTCTACGTCGCTAACGGGATAGGCAGAGACTATTAAGCCACCTGGAACGTGTGACAAATCTCTCTTGCTTCACTCACACCCATTAACCTTCTCATACATGCTCTTCTGTTCTTCACTCTACGTACATCCGCCTTGAGAAGAATGTCTCCAATTTGATCTGTATTATTGTTGATGTGATTGTTGTGTTTTACAAGGTCTGCCTCGTCAAACTCTGTGTATACAGACTCCCTTTTTTATTGTAGTCAGAGGCTTGAGTGCCCATCTCCGAAATTTCGAAGGCATGTTAGGCATGGGTCACTCGAAGCCTGCGTTTCACTAGATAGAAAGCACCCAACGTGATAGGTAGTGAACTGTGTCGCCGTATACAGGCATTGGATATTACCAGTTCCGAGGAATAGGTAGGTACGGTGTAGGATACGTACGGTGCTTGTAAATGGCGACACGGCTTACCACCTGTCACCTTGAATACAGGGCCATGTGTCAAAGTGTCAAATTTCGATTTTATTTAAAACTAGGGACCCGCTCCGGCTTTGCACGGGTATAAAATATATAGCCTACTCCATTATTTAATGGCTGTTATTATACATATAAATTAAAAAAAACCGCATCAAAATCCGTTGCGTAGTTTCAAAGATTTACAGTCGCTAACGGTGAGGGAAAATATCATGAGGAAACCTGCCTATCCCTCAGGATGGGTAATAGTCAGTGCGTATATACGGCGATACGGTTCACTACCTATCACGTTGAGTGCTGTCTATCTAGTGGCACGCGGGCTTCGAATGACCCATACCTAACATGCCTTCGAAATTTTAACGATGGCACTCAAGCCTGACTACAATAAAAAAGGGAGTGTGTATACACAAGTCGTGAAGCGTATGCTATGTTATGTTTATGCATCAAAATCCGTTGCGTAGTTTAAAAGATTAAAGCATACAAAAGGACATAGGGACAGAGAAAGCGACTTTGTTTTATACTATGTAGTGATTATTCGTTCTAATAAGTTTATATGTACATTCGCAGAAAGAGATGATAGTCCAGTTCGAGGACATAATGGTGGATCACCTGCGCAAGTACCAGACTCGCAACCGCGCGCTGCCCAACAAGATATACGTGTTCCGCGACGGAGTCTCCGAGGGACAGTTCGCCGAGGTTGGTAGTACATCGCCATGCTACACTATACAGGGTGGCGCATTCAAAACGGTCAGTATGGGAAAGTCTGAAACTATAAGAGAAACGAAGATTTGTTCTTAGGAACCATGTCACCGATTTTGATAAAAAGAAATACTGCATTCATACTTTCTTTGAAAAAACAACTGTATCCAGTACGGGAATCGAACCCGGTTGCTTTGAAAAAATAAGTTGGCCCTTTTCACTTTTTCTTTTTAAATATCGATTGTGTATGTCTTAAGCTGTAAATATCTGTATGAAACATGATGTCGAAAATGAATAAAACGCATTGTTTTGGCATACTTTAGTTTATCATAAGGTAGGTTTTCTAAGTGACTACCGTTTTCAATACAATATTCAACACGTTTAGATAACGATCTTACTATTGAATTTTGTATTTTCATGTGGTGAATTTGCGTTACAATTGACTTTATTGCTACTTTTAGGTCTTCAATGGTGTCATAGCTTGTTTTGTAAAATGCATTCTTAACGTGATCCCACAAGAAATTATCTGATATGGTTTAACACGTCACTTTAAGGGGACTTTTCAATACATTGTTAGATTGTGATTACTGTAGATAACAAAAACCTCTCTTA